>JBBPBX010036743.1:13281-31319 GCA_038048925.1 Garcialebias charrua | reverse complement strand
TTTACATTTTTACTCAGTTTAACATTTAAGTGCATTACATATTAAAAAACTGATCAGTGATTGCACGTTTTAAAACATTTATTCAACAAACTGTTTTGTTAGATACCCTGATGCATGCTCAATAATCCAGGTAGAGAAATCTAAAAAAGCTAAATCTGGGCTTCTGGACATACAAAAAAACAGTTCTGTTAAAACCCTTTCCTGCATGTTAAAAATGCATCAAAATTTAGAAATGAATGAATTTTAAATCCATTTTCCACATCTAGGAAGCAACTGTGAACCCATAAATTGAGCTTCGAGCGTAGCTGTTTTATTAATGTTTGTTAGTGAAAACTTGCTCACAGGTAGGTAGTCCCAAACATGGACATTTTTGCAGCCAGTGCTGTCAGTTTAGGATAGTAAGAGATACTTGTAAAATGTTTCCAAGCCCACAGAGGCAAATTTGTCCTTCAATTCTACATCACACTGCAAATAAATGATTTCAACATGTCAACAGCACATCAGAAGCTCTGATGGTGAGAGAAAAACTGC
Source organism: Garcialebias charrua (assembly GCA_038048925.1). Lineage (NCBI taxonomy): Eukaryota > Metazoa > Chordata > Actinopteri > Cyprinodontiformes > Rivulidae > Garcialebias > Garcialebias charrua. The sequence goes on along the minus strand of JBBPBX010036743.1, from coordinate 30,788 downwards.
TAATTCTGTCTCGAGTTTGCCTTTGTGGCGGTGCTGACACGACTGTGGCTTCGTGCACTCGGCCCATCTTGTGTGCGTAATTTTAATCATGTGCCCTGTCAATAAAGATATATTCTATTCTTCTAAAGACCTGAAATCGCTTCTCAAACTCCCTCACAACCCTGAAATCTTGTTTTTGTGCTGTTTCACATCAGGATGAACGCTTGCTGCGCACATGAAGACAGGGAAAATGAGCAGAGCCTCCGTTTGCTATCTGCTGCACTAAAACACAGCGCCCCTGGGTCCTAGAGGCAGCCGGTTTGAGTAGGACAACAACTGACTAAAACACAGCGCCTCTATAGCGGACAACATAGGAACTGCAGATTTTTAAGAAAATAGCGTTTATTCTTTTTTTTTTTTAATAATTCAGATTCATCTGCGGGCCGACTAAAACCCCCTGGCGGGCCGGATGCGGCCCGCGGGCCGGGTCTTTGACACCCCTTAGTCGATTTTTAAAGTCCAATTCTCCACTTATTATAAATTGAGATTCAATTTATGTCCTCAATAGATTAAAATTAAAGGTGTATTTATTTAAGACCTGTCTGTGAGGGCTACTCCCTCTTTAGCACTTTGAGATTTTCATTAATGAAAAGTGCGTTATAAATTGAATTCATTATTATTGTTATTATTATTTATTATTCTTCAAACCCCAATCTGTCCTCTTCTTTTATTCATCTGACTCCAAACAGTTATTAAAATCTGCACCTGCATCCTTTTACTTTTATTAAATGTTTCAGAACGAATAACCCAACTGGATGACTAAATTAAATTACAGATAAAAGTGACTCCGACCTATGTTTGGTTTTTCTAGAAATTATTATGCTCCTGTCTGCAGTACCTTTTTTCGTCCATCAGGGGTCTCCATTATACTCAGGCTCAGTGTTGCCAGCTGTACGATAATTTTCGTATTTGTACGATAATTTTGCCCTCTGTACGATGTACGATCAATAATCCCGAAAAAGGCCAAAAATACAATAATTTCGCCATTCTGTGAACGTGTAGTTGTGATCGGTTTCCATCAGCCTGTCGCAACTGTCTGTCGGAGTTTTTTGTGAACCCTGAAGGCGTCTTGAAATTCCAGCTAATCGTGCTTTTCTAAATGTGACAGAAGACTTTCTGTAGAGCTCATTATTTGCCACCCGACAATAATGCGTATTAATGTCTATGGTTCCCCCCAGTACTGACGCCACAAAGCTGTGAGTGCCTGTTAAACGCTACAGTATTCAACAATAGAGTGACTATCGAGCATACTTATTTTGTTTATGATGGGTGTACGATAATCCTACATTTCTCACCTGGCAACCCTGCTCAGGCTATACACGAAACGACTGTGTCTTTTGCGTCCCCATAGTTGCCAAGTCCGCTTATTTCAAGCGGCATTGGGCTTGTTTTTCCCTGGAGTCGCTTTCAAATTTGATCAGCCGCTTGTGGCGGGTTTCTATTTTGCTTCTCGCGCAGTGGCGGTTCTAGACCAGTTGTACTGGTGGGGCCAAGCTGGGGCCAGAGGTTTTGTCAGAGGGGCACGTTCATCTCGGAGAAAAAGACAGATTCGAAATCTTACTTGACTCTTATTTTTTAAAGCAGTGATTAACCATTGTAACCAAAGAAAATAGTTTAAAAAATCAAATGAGAAAAATATAAAACATTTTACACAGTATTTGTATTGACTGAATAAAATATATTAATAAGCAAATAAAATGATAATGAAAATAACTGTTAGGTGAAGTCTTGGTTCAGTTTCTCAGTCCAAAATTATATACAGGTAACAACATTGGCTGCCCTACTATCACAGCAACTGTATTCTGTGATTTTGATGAATACAAAATCGCAGAATTTCATGATTTCTGGCATCATGATTTCTGGCAAACCGATCAACAAATGAGTGACTCATTTGTTGATCGGTTTGCCAGAAATTATCAAATTATGTTTGTATTCTGCATCTGTCTGTTAGCAAAATATCTTATGAACAACTGAACAGATTTTGATTAAACTTTCAAGAAATAATCACTGAATGGCTCTCTACGACTGGTTGACTTTTAAAGTACATTCAATTCAAAATGGCTGCCACAGCTAACTGAACAACACAAAATTGACTACAACTCAGTCAATTTGACAAAAAATTGAGATAAAATTTGGTGTGGTAGTAGCTGAGACTCATTCCCAAAGCATAAGCAAAGGACTTTTAGAATGCATAAGATCTTTCTTTAAAATTATAGCGTTATTTATTTAGAATCAATGGTGTTGGTCTGTTAGCAAAATATCTCATGACCCTCTGGACAGATTTTGAAACATCTTTCAAGAAATAATAAACGGATGTTTCTTTACTGATGATTAACTTTTGAGTACAATTGAATTGAAGATTGCTGCAGCAGGCAATTGAAATAAGCCAACTCAAAAATGGTTATAATTCAGTTAATTTTACAGATATGGAGTTAAGTGATTGTTTGTTTAAAGTTATTTTATATATTCTTTTAAATAATGGGGTGATATAAGATTTTTTTCTTCTTTCTGCACTCTTTTCATTCAATGTTTTATTTTTGATGAATTTGTTTTATTTTGTCTCTTTTAAATGAATGAATAAATAAATTAAATTAAATATTAAATGGCTTTACATCTGCTAAGTTCATGGCATAAACCAACACAGACATGTTCCTGTTTTTAGTGTTTACATGGCTTTATATTGTAGCTGTTATGATATGATGCGCAGCCACGGAGCTCCAGGGGGAAGCTGACAGCAGCTGCCCGGAAACAGAGCGCCATTCCCGGCATGAAAAAGAAAAACACACCGCTGAAGCCCAGAGCTCAAATGTCCGGCGTAAAACTAACTTGACCGCGGTTTAATGTGGCGCTATGGCTCTGCAGACATTGAACGTTGTTGTCTTGCAGTGTTTAAATACTTCCACACAGCGGACACATGTTACTTTGTTACGATGAAAAGTCGGCTAGCTGCTAGGCTAGCTAACATGCTACTCACCAGTGTTGTCAGATCTTGCGACAGAAACAAGTGACCAGAGCTCCATGTAAACATATCCATAACCAATTGTGACCAGCTCCATGTAAAAAATCCATAAACAAACGACCCGCTTTTTGAAAACGATGCCACAACAAACCCAACTGAGTACTCAGTTGTCCTCACGCTTGTAGCTGGCTGCAAACTGTGACATGGATTTCCTGAATGTGAGGCGGGTCTTGTTACTCTGGGTTCATGAGACACGCCTCCGTTCAGGAAATCCATTCCATAGTTTGAAGCCAACGTGCATCATGGATCAGAAAATATCGGCAGGTTGGATCAAAAATCTGATACGTAAATTATGCTGGTATCGGATGGTTTCCGCTTCTTGCTCAGAGGACGGGCCAGAGGGAGGGCCAGGCTCCGTGATACACGGGCACCGGCCCGTGTGGGCCCGTGTCCAGAACCGCCACAGTTCTCGCGGACATTAAGTCACTTATTTGTGCTTGTTTAGAAGGAGCTGATCGCTTCTTTCGGTCTAGAGGTCTGGCAACCCTGCCGGAAGGCTTCCGGTCAACGCTCACAAGACGTGTACATTCACTGGAGCTATTCACAAAAGTACGTCTTCCAAATTGGTAATCCACTCTCTGCTTCTTATATTGGAAAATGCAAGTATGATGCGTTCGGTTCTACCTCCCCACGTCCTATACACAAATTATAAGGACGACGACGACGTCTCGTGAACCACGTCGAACCTAATGGCTTGTTAGCTTTGCTGTTAGCTGCTAAATTCGTCTACAAAACTAAATTTGGATTATTTAAAGTCAATATTGTTTATCTACACGACGCGCCACTGTACGCTTTGTTAGCGAATCCGATGTGAGCTGTCTACCGTTACAAAGTTATAAAATGTCCGCTGTTGGACAGCCTATGCTATGCTAACGGGAGGTCCCACTGCAATTTCCAAATTTCCCGTTTGTTTAAGTGTTATAACCTAAAATTATTGAGATAGAATGTCATAATCCTTTTTGATCAATCCTTCCAACCGTGACGGTTCATTCGGCCCTAATTAATTTGTTTCGAACTGTCCGCAAATATTTTATTTGTTTATTCAAAAAACTGTTACACGTCCTGAGGCCTTCTAGCCTGGTTAAAACCAGACCCTCGTTCAGAGCTGAAGTTCTATTTTTCCATTTCACCCACATTCACGCTGTAGAAAATTATCTAATCCTGTTATAATGGAGAAGTGTAAACTATTTTAATGTAATGTTTATTCTGTTTTTCAGGACACCCGCACCAGCTCCTAAGGAGGTGAAGACTTCGTTTATTACTCCATTTAACTGCTGTATCTAAATAAACTTTGTTCTAACCTCAGCGCCTCAATGTTTGTTTCATATTTAATCCTCAGATAGCTTGTGATAAGTTTAAGAAGAAAAAGCAATCCATAAATATGTCATATAGGCTAAAAATACAGTAGTTATTATTTTCCTCCCTCTGTTTTTGAATTGTGCATATCTTCAGTGCTGAGTCCTTTTAATTAAACTTTTCTTTTCAAGTTACTTATTATTTTTTATTTTATTTTAGAGATATGTATGGGAACAATTAAATAAATAACAAATAGGACAGTGCTTTTATTGAGGCAAGACGAAAATGTGATGGTATCAAAGGTATTTAACTTAATAATTTCTGTATATAGCCTGTTTCAGCTTTTTCAGCTAATTCTACATTTTTTAATCCAACTTTTCAGCCTAATTTAGCAAAACCATGCTCTTGTTTAGCTATTTTCCAGCTGGTTTTAGCCAATTAAAGCTTTTTCAGATGATTTCCACTAGGGATGCACCTATACCAGATTTTTGAAAACCAAGTACAAGTACTTATATTAAAGTACTTGCCGATAGCAAGTACCGATACAAGTACTAATTCATTTTTTTTTTTGGGTACTTCATTGTGTGTTTTATGAGTGTGGACAAAGTCAAACACTAAAGCAGTTTAGAAAACCACTTGATTTCTAAACTTAAAAATATTTAGATCACAGATCAAAAGTTTAAACTGAGAGAATGTATCATTTTAAGGGAAAAATATGTTGTTTCAAAATTTCATAGCGTCAACAAATCCCAAAAAGTTGGGATAAATCCATTTTTCCCACTGTCCCGTAGTAAGTGGACCCCTTATAGCCTTGGCCCCCTCTCGGCCCCCCCAGCAATAAAAGTCTAGCTCCGCCACTGGTCCAGAGCAGCACAGCGCTGCAGAGAGAGACAGAGACAAATCCGAAAGCCACGCGCAGTTTGGAGAGCAGAGACAAGTCACGCAGGTGAGGCAGGCAAACTGACGTGCGCTAAAAGTGTGTGTGTGTAGTAGGAGCGGGAGACATTTCAGCTGCGTTCTGGACAGGCCAACTTTTGCACTTCATTCACGCGAGACTCTGACACCATGAAAAGAACCTTCTGAGTGTAAAATAAGATTGGTATGTGTGTTGACTCCTCACATGGCAGGAAACCATTATTTTAGAACATAAAAAAGGATTTAGTATTCTGTGACTAATTTTATTCTATTTTTTAACTGGTCCAGGTTTGGAACTATCGTATTATTTTATCAGCGAAAGTCAACGCATCCATTTCAAAACTCTCACCCTAGTCCCACACTTTACTTATTTAGTCTCAAGTTATAAGTAAGTCTAAATTGTCACTGTTTTAAGCCAGACACTAACCTAGCAAGATTACAGTTTAAACTTGGTCTCAGAGTTACAGGGTCAGCGGCGAATAAATTATTTATTTATCCTAAAACCCTGACCCCTCTGTTCCAAACACCTGTCGGCATCTGGGAGGCGCGACCACTAAGTGTTTTTACCTAGGACTTGGGTATTATTATTTTACTTTACGTATACGTATACTTACTCGTCTTATTTCCTTATCTTGCTGGAGTCCAACACACTGAATCAATTTTGCCTATAAAAATTCCAATCACAGATTTCGTTTAAACAGGAATCTGCTTACCTTTTTTTGTTGAGGTGACGGGTCAGTAGTCAGTGTTCTGGACTCCCGCTCCTCCTTTCCTGTCCGCGCGTGCAACCATCTCGGTATGACCTCCAAATTGTTGGCTTTGATTCTTATTCGCCCCAGAATTCGTTATTTGGTTCACTTTGGATCAAAAAGGAGAAATACACTGAAAATACGACAAACGCACATAATTTAAAGTTCCAAAAAACCAGTTTAATTAATCATAAGTTTAAAAAGTCACAGAATACATTTGTTCTATTTCTAAAAGCCATTACATTTGTTTAAAAGACGTGGACAGTGAGAGAGAGAAAAAAGGAGGAGGCAGGGAGAGAGGGGGGAAGAAGGGACATTTGAAATATGCATTTCAAGGGAGACCCCATGTATACCACCTGATTAGTCTGAATCCAGTTGTTCTTCTCCCTGGGTTTCTCTGCGTTTCTGGCTGGAGGAGGATACTCATGTTTTTTATACTTTTGTAGGGCGTTGCCTGCCTTAACCAATAAGAAAAGTTTCTGCTTTAAAGACTGTTGCCCTCCTTTACTGCCAGAAAGCCCCTCAGGGGGGTTTCAGCTTACTCTGGTCTTCGCAGGTTTGAGAGGGGGAAGGGCACTGGCACATTGATGACTAAAACTACATATAATGCTGGGTATTTATAAACACACACACACTAGTAAACCACTAAATGACCAATTAGTGTAACTAGACATTAAATTACATTAAAAATCCTACACTACACACATAGATCAGAACTATTCTGATACTTTCTGAGCATACATGCAGAGAGTGGCTTTCAGTAGACTTCTCCCCCGTCATATATTCTACAAAGTTGTAAAACTGACAAAAAGGCGCCAGGTCCCCCCGCGTGCCCCAAGCCTGCAGGACAGACACAAACTGAGCATTCTTTGAGAACTTCACCAGAACATATTTTATAAGAGAGAGACTGGTCATTTTAACACTGTTTGAAAACCCCTCTTGGAGAATAAAAACACGAGGACAAAAACACATTTTATTTCATAACACTATCATGTCAGACAATCCTGGGTCGGGAGGACCAGGGTTTGCCATTATTAAAAGGACTGGAATATATCATAGATGGGACCATGGTGAATCGTGGACAACCGACAGTGCCTTTTGAAGCTGAAGCAGGTACAAGTGAGCAGGCCATCCCCCGCGTTGAGCCACAAGACGGCGATGGTGACACAGACCTACAGGGACTGAATCCAACCCCACCTCGCACCAGCCAATCTAGCAACCAGCAGGTAACTTGGGCATCAGTTCCACCAGCTACAGGGGACCCACTTGTCCCGACTCTCCAACCCCATCAACCGCTGTGCCCACCCCAGTGGTCTGTCCCTCGTTCAGAGAACGTTCCAAGTTACACTGGTGAGAGTATGATAGCCATGAAAGATTTGCCACTGCTGTCACGCAGAGAATTCAAAGTGCATGGTGGAATGATTAGTGACACGACATCAGAAATTGGGTACAACAGCATCTGTAAACAGATAGATGAGGGTCTCGAGGAGAATCACACTCCAAATGAGGTGATTAGAGGGGTGCTACGTCTTGTTAAACCAGGTAACTTCAGAGATATGTTAACAATAAAAGACGATCTCACAGTTTCTGAGCTTAAAAGTTTCCTGCAGTCTCACTTAGGTGAGAAAAGCAGCACAGAGCTCTTTCAAGATTTAATGTGTGCTAAGCAGTTTGAAAATGAGACGCCTCAGCAGTTTTTATATAGAATGATTGGACTGAAGCAAAAGATCCGGTTCTCACTCAGACAACCAGACTCAGTCGTTAAGTACGATATATCCACAATTCAGTGTGTCTTTCTCAACACTATTTGCCAGGGCATAGGGGAGAAGTACGACAGTGTTCGCAGAGACCTCAAGACCCTCCTGGGTGACCCCACTGTCAGTGATGAGGCACTGCTTCGCCAAGTGATAAAGACCACGGCAGAGGAAAGTGAGCGGAAGCGTCGACTTGGCCGTAGTTCTACCATCAAAGTGAGTCATGCCCACACAACAAACAGTGAGTTGAAAGAGCAAACAAAGGACGACGTGAAAGTAAATCAGATTAATAATGACTTCACACTCCAAAGACTTAGCGCCCAGGTTGAAGCACTGACACAAGCGATGGAAAACCTGAAAGCAAGGACAGTTCATGTTCCAGCACCAGAGCAGAGGAGCTCAAGACTCCAACCAGAGAGAAGATCTCAAAGAGAAAGAAAGAGCTGTCAGAACTGTGCTTCTCAAGTTAACCCGAACTGTAACCACTGCTTTGTCTGCGGAGAGGAAGGGCATCGTGCTGTAGGGTGCCTGAAGAAAACCAAGCCGTCGGGAAACTGAAGACGATCAGAGCAGGGGGACCACCTCTGATCGGCAAACCTCAGCAGTCCCACCCAAAGAAGAGGTCCAAAACCACTACTGACAGAGAGATGTTAGGTGCATGTTCGCAAGGAACTGACAAAGAAACACCACGTGGTCTAGTAGCTCCCCTAGTAGGTCGCCAGTCCCTTCTGAAATGTATGATGGCAGGTTACCTTGTAACGGTGGTATTAGACACGGGGGCGGGGGTAAGTCTTATAGATCAGGCATGGCTAAATAGATACTTACCCGGACAACAGATTAGATCCTTAAGTGAACTGATGGATGATGATCTTAATGTGAAGGCAGTCACGGGGGACTCAGTACCTTATGATGGGTGGGTGGAAGTTGTAGTCAACCTTGAGGGCAACGATGACCCAGACCTATCGATACGTGTACCCTTCCTTGTGAGCCGCCTTAAGATCGAGAGACCCATAGTAGGCTTTAATGTAATCCACGAGTTCATTAAAGACAATGGGGGGAACTACAAACTTATTGAGCTTATTGGTAGAGCCATGGGGACTGACATTTCTACTGTAAGCACCCTAGTAAGTTTCATCCAGGCTAAAGAGCATCCTATACATGAGCCAGCTACTGTAAAAGTAGGTTTCAAAGGGGGAATAGTCTATCCTAATCAGGTGGCTTACATTAAGTGTAGAGTCCCAGACAGTATTAGCTCAACAGAGTCACTTGTGTTGTTTGAACCAGTACTAGATAATGTCCACCTTGAACAGCTTAGTGTTGGAGCGGGACTTTTACAGATAGAAAAGACAGAGAGGCCGTATATTAAAGTACAGGTGTCAAACTATTCCAGCCGGAGTGTGACACTACCCAGTTCAACAGTTTTGGGTTCTATTGAGCCTATTGCAAAAATAGTTGAGACTGACCAACCCAAAACCCCTTGTGAAACAGCACCAGTCTCCACCTGTATTGTTGACTCTGTGAGCAAGTCTAGTCAAGACCAGGAGCCATCCAATACTGCCCACTGGCACCCCCCAGTGGATATTAGCCACCTAACACCAGAACAACAAAAGGAAGTAGAGCAAATGTTATTTGAGGAATCAAATGCTTTTGCCCGAGATGATGGAGACATTGGAAATATTCCGAGTTTGAACATGACCATTAACCTGACAGACGACATCCCAGTCCAACGCACATACACTGCCATCCCCAAGCCATTATACAAAGAGGTGAAAGAATACATCCAGGACTTACTGGCCAAAGGCTGGATAGTCAAGTCAAAATCACCCTTTGCTGCACCTGTAGTGTGTGTGAGGAAACGGGATGGCACGCTAAGACTTTGCATTGACTACAGACAGTTGAATCAGAAGACCGTGCCTGACCGCCACCCGCTTCCGCGCATCCGGGACCTCCTGGACACGCTGGGCGGCCACAGCTGGTTCAGCATTCTGGACCAAGGTAAAGCTTACCACCAGGGGTATATGGTTGAGGGTTCACGCCATATGACTGCCTTCGTCTCACCTTGGGGACTATATGAGTGGGTAAGGATTCCTTTTGGTCTCGGTAATGCCCCCGCTGCTTTTCAACGCAGTATGGAAGAAATGCTAGACACCCTGCGTGATGATCAGTGTTGGGAATGTTACTTCAAAAAAGTAATTAATTATAGTTACTAGTTACTTTGCCCAAAAAGTAACTGAGTTAGTAACTGAATTACTCACCTATAAAAGTAATTAGTTACCAGGGAAAGTAACTATTGTTTGTTTGGTTGGTTTAAGTTTAGATATATCTACGAATTTTAAGTAGAAATAATTACAGCACCTCAACAGAACATGACTGGTTGACATACTATACTTCAAGTTTTTTCTTCATTGCAAAATACAGGTTAACAAAATAATATAACAATTGTGTTTTCAGCTCTATGTACACCCTGTACTGTTCAAGTGTTTTCTTAGAAATAAAAGTAAACAGTTAAAATAAGTGCTTTGTAGTGTAAAATAAAATCAAACCCTCACACAACTGGTTCTTCAAGTATTTTCTTAAAAACAAAAGAACCATTTTCACAATATGAAGTACTTTTAAAACAGTACTGAAAAGCTGAATTACCTGAGCAGTTGATGCTTCATCAGATCAGATTACGACGGACGTAGACGCTCCGGGACATAATGTACACTTCACATGCACGTTCTTGCCTTTTACCTCAAGGAGAGTAAAGTAATTTCTGTATTTCCACTTTGAAAACGCCAACTTTCCCTCCAGACTCGCCATTGCTGCCAGACTTCTGTTTCAGCAGCGTGTGTGAGCTGAACAACAAAACCGATTGGCTGACCTCTACCTGACACTCTACCTTAGCCAATCAGCATCATCCTTGTTGTTTCGCCCCTCCCTCCCCTCTGCTCCCACGTCTATGCTCCTACCCTCCCTCCCCTCTGCTTCCTCCCCCTCCACCCTCCCTCACCAAGGGGAAAAAACGTAAACAAACAGCACGAGAGCCTGCGCGCGGAAGACTGAAAGTAACGTACCCCCATTTAGTGTTTGTAACGGTAACGGCGTTGTAACGATAGACATAGTAACTACTTAGATTACCCGTTAATGAAAAAAAGAACTCCGTTTGTAACGCCGTTTATTTGTAACTCCGTTATTCCCATCACTGGTGATGATTGTTGTATTCCATATCTGGATGACATCCTTTACAAAGGATTTCACTGAACATGTTGAGGCGTTGCGCAAGGTCCTCAGAGCTCTTCAGCAACATGGGGTTAAGCTTCACCCAACCAAATGTGAACTGTTCAAAGCAGAGGTCAGATATGTGGGTAGGCTGGTTTCAGAAAAGGGGGTCCGAATCGATCCAAAGGACTATGAAGCTGTCAAGTCATCGGGCGGCCGTGGTGTAGTGGTAATGGCAGTCGTCTCCCGATCGGAAAGTTGGCGGTTCGACTCCCGGGACCCGCACCATGTGTCGTTGTGTCCTTGGGCAAGACACTTAACCCTGAGTTGCTCCCGGTAGGACTGGAAAGCACCTTGCATGGTAGTCTGCCGCCACCGGTTTATGAATGTGTGTAGCATTCAATATATGTGTAGCACTTTGAGATTTTCAGTAATGAAAAGTGCTTATAAATTGAATTAATTATTATTATTATTAAGTCACTCAGTCAGAAGACGCTAACGAACATGGGTGAGTTAAGAAAACTGCTTGGGTTTTTAAGTTATTATAGGGCCTACATTCAAGATTTTTCCAGGATTGCTAAACCTTTGTACAGCCTCCTACAAGTCAAAGGGAGTCCTGAAAACACTCAGACGAAGTCCAAGAAAACCTGAAGTGCTCAGCTGCCCTCAAGGGCTCCTATCAGCTGGACAGGTGAGCACGACCACATCCTGAGGCAGCTCATTGACACTCTGTCCGACCCACCTGTGCTTGCCTACCCCGACTTCGAACTGCCCTTTGTTTTACATACTGACGCATGTGAGAAAGGGCTCGGGGCTGTGTTGTATCAGAGGCAGGGGGGGAATTAAAAATCATAGCATATGGCTCAAGAACTCTGACCCCAGCTGAAAAAAACTATTGTTTACATTCCGGTAAGCTAGAGTTCCTAGCTCTTAAATGGGCCATTTGTGAGAAGTTCAGGGATTATTTATTTTATGCCCCAGAGTTCACGGTGTATACCGACAATAATCCCTTGACATATGTAATGAGCACTGCAAAGTTAAATGCGACAGGACATAGGTGGGTAGGAGAGCTTGCAGATTTCCGGTTTAACATCAAGTACCGACCTGGTAGAGTTAATGTGGACGCTGACACTTTGTCACGCCTTCCGCTGGACATTGACAGTTATGTTGGAGAATGTACAGAGGAGCTTAGCCGAGACATTGTTTGTGCAACATGGGAAGGGAGTGAGGTAGCAAAGAAGAGTGATGTTGCCTATGTAGCTGCCTTAAACCTGGCTCAAGACATTGGGTCGGACACTAGGCCAGACGCACCAGCCTTACCTAGCATTAGCCATGAAGAGCTAGTGAGAGCACAAAGACAAGACACGACAATTAAAGAACTCCTCAGGTTAAAAGAGACCAAACCCACACTAACTGACAGAGACAGACAAAATGCAGATAGGTTAGTGCGAAGGTTAATGCGCGAGTGGGGGAAACTTAAGATGGAGAATGAGCTACTTTACAGGGAAGCTGGGGGTAGAAAACAGCTTGTACTGCCTGCAGAGTACAGACCCTTGGTGCTGAAACTCCTTCATAAGGACATGGGTCACCTCGGTGCTGAAAGAGTTATCAACCTGGCCCGAGATCGCTTCTACTGGCCCTTTATGAAGAAGGACATTGAAGCTTATGTGACGAGACAATGTCCCTGTATAAAACAAAAGAAACCCACCACACACGTCAGGGCACCCATGGGGAGCATCAGTTCCAGTGCACCCATGGAGCTAGTATCCATTGACTTTATGCATCTAGAAAAGAGCAGAGGTGGTTACGAATACATCCTTGTTGCAGTTGACCACTTTACACGGTTCGCTCAGGCGTGGCCGACCAGAAACAAGTCAGCCAAAACTGCTGCGGAGAAACTATACAACGATTTTATTCCTCGTTTTGGGTACCCTGCTAGACTACATCACGACCAGGGCCGTGAATTTGAAAACTCACTGTTTAGGGGACTACAGCAGCTGTCAGGTGTCAGTCACTCACGTACAACACCATACCACCCACAGGGAAATCCTGCCGAGCGATTTAATCGCACCCTACTACAAATGCTGAGAACTCTTGAGGAGGCAGAAAAGGATAACTGGAAAGACTTTCTGCCCCAAGTTGTCCATGCATATAATTGCACAAAACATGAGGCCACAGGGTTTGCCCCACATTTCTTAATGTTTGGACAGCATCCCCGCTTGCCCGTGGACCTCATGTTTGGACTCAACACAGAGGAGGACAGTGAAACACCATATGGATATGTTCAAGAGTGGGCAAGGAGGATGAAAGAGGCTTATCGTATTGCTAACAACAACAGCCAGCAATCGAGCGCTCGTGGAAAGAAACACTATGACCAACATGTGAGAGGAGTTGTCTTGGAGCCTGGTGATCGAGTGTTAGTTCGCAACCTGAGAGAAAAGGGCGGACCTGGAAAGCTCAGGTCATATTGGGAGCAGACTGTGTACATTGTCAAAGAACAGATCAATGACAGCCCCATCTACAAAGTATGTCCTGAGAACAATGCCCAGAATACCAGGGTCCTCCACAGAAATCTGCTGCACCTGGTGAATGACTTACCTTTAACTGTTGATCACAGAAAAGATAAAGCACCCATCAGGAGCAGAGTCAGAGGCCACCGTGTCACTCCAAGCCAAAGTAATCGAGACAGCGACTCATCAGATTCTGAGAGTGACTCCAGGATGCGTTATTGGCTCAGAGTACCTGTGTCAACAAGACTACAGGAACCAGCCACCCAAACTCATCCAGTGTCAAGCCAAGTTGTCACACCCGTGGACCAACAGAGGGACTCTCAACTGAACACTGTAGATGAAAATTTTCAGCATCCAGCTGAAAATGAACTGGTCCAAAACGGTGAAACGGACGATGCACAAAGAGAACAAGAACTGGGAAGAGACACTGAACAGGTTGAACCTGAAATTGAGCAAGAGGAGCGAGTACCAACTCAGGAGGAATTTCTCAGGAGGTCTACGCGAGCAAGGAGACCACCTCAGACATTCACCTACAACACTATGGGTCAGCCCTCCTATCAGCCACAAGGGGTCATAGGTCATGTTGGACTGTGTGGGTTACAAGCTTCACCATTATGGGTAATGCAACCTGTACAAGAGCAATTTTATACTCAACAGACTGTGCCTTATGCAACGACAATGCCTTTTGCAGTGCCTTATAATTTTGTATACTGAGATGTGTACACTGAAGGGAAATGTTCTTTTGAGTGAGGTTCCTGTGATAAGAACCAAGTTGTTAATATTTTGTGAAATGTTATCACTGGCGTTGAAGTGTCGGGAGCCACCTTTTAAGTTGGGGAGCGTGTGGTGCACCTAAAAATGTCACCACAATATTTGGTTTTCTTATGAATGTAAAGTATTTCCATGTGCAGCTGATCCTATTTTCAAATATATGTTATATTTTGTTTGCGGTTCGGCAAGTTAATATGCCTGCATTTTTATAGTGTTTTCCTGAGGAGCGGTGATGACGAAGCGGAACCTTTGTTTTGGGGGGGTGCGTTGCTTCCAGGTTGGTTTCGGGGACGGACTTCCGGTTGGCTTCACACGCTTTCTGGATTTAAAGGCAAAACAACGGTCGTCATCTCTGACTTCTAATTTTATTATTCTTCAGGTCAGTACATGGTGAAAACACATCACAACTACGATGTAAGATGTTTACCTCTTATGTGAACAGCACATATCACTGTGTGGCGGTTTCTGTTTACCATTTTGCCAGTAGTTGCAAGTTTAAACAGTCACGTTAAATCTGGCAGGATGCCAGCCCGCGCTGGTAAGGTCTCGCAAGGGAAAGTTAATAGAAGGATGTGATACCTTACTAATTCTGGGTTTTTGAGTTTTACTTTGTTTTGTTTGAATAATATTCAGACCAAGTGTGGGAACTGAGGTTAAAGGTGGAACAAGGCTAACTTAGATTTGTTTTGGAAGTCTTGTCATTTTATTTTTGATCGATGTTCAGTTAAAGTCTGTGTATATTTTAATGCTTATATCAGTAAATATACAGCTAAGTGCAGTAGAGCATTTGATCGGTGTTCAGTTAAAGTCAGTGTTCATTTTAATGCTTATATCAGTAAATATACAGCTAAGTGCAGTAGAGCTTTTGATCGGTGTTCAGTTAAAGTCAGTGTTTATTTTAATGCTTATATCAAAAAATATATTTATCCTGTTTGACACATTGTCTTCATCTAAGTGAAGGGTGAAAATGTGAAAAGTTAATTACCGTAATACTTGTAAAAGAAGGAAATCCAGATTTGTAAAACATTAATACTGTACACTGTAAAATATTTGTCTGTTAACAAATACTGTAAATAAACGCACTTTCTGGATTTAAAGGCAAAACAACGGTCGTCATCTCTGACTTCTAATTTTATTATGCTTCAGATGGTGTGTCATCACTGTTGCAGCAGTCCTGACACTCGGGACCTGTAACACTATAGTTGTCTTGGACCCTAAAATGCTGCCAGGAAACCCAGCCATCCTGAAGACAGGAACTCAGTGGGAGGTGATGCTGAAAATGGACGAGGTGGCTATATAGGAGCTTAATAAACATTTTTCTTTAAATCCAGCATTTTGTCTTTGAGTCATGCGACAATATTTTAAACCGATGGGTGTCAACAATCAAATAAGGGGTTTACAAAGTGTCCAGATATTATTACTGCCTTAGTCAAGACTCATAGTGCTGTCAGAACATAAAAATAATGTGAACATAGCAAAATTTTAGAGAAAAGTTGTACCTTTTGTGTGTTGTAGGGTAAAAAATGTTTAATACAAGATTTTCTCTGCAGCTAGTATTGCAAAAAGTGTCATTACTATTAAACTAGTTTATACAAAATACTTTCTATTTTCACCTTTGCAAGTAAATAGCTCATAGTGAAATGCACACACAGTTGTCTGAAAGTTTATTTAAAGTTTACAAAATTACAATCAATGTGTTGAAAGAGAAGGAAAATTAGAAAAATAAATGAAACGAGTGGTACACAGTCATGCATTAAAAAAAAGTTTACCCGTAGTCTGGCCAGTGACTGTATTTATATAAAAAACACAATTGCTTGAAAAACAAATTATGAATGTGCAAAACGATTGTCTTCCAGACAAAATGTACTTCCACACAGCATGGCCATTGACTGTGTTTGAACACGAAGAAATATAATCACTTAAAAATATATATAAATGCAGACATGTTTAAAAAAGTAACAACTGAAAACCCACAGTTTTTACTGTGCAAAACCTGTGCAAAATAAACTAGAGTCTATTAAGAGGGCATTAAGTCTAGAGTGCATTAAGTCTACCACAGGTGAAAAAAAAGAAATTTTCACAGTACGTTCCCCCATAAAACAAACAAAAAACAAAGTACAAAAGTTGTGCAAAACAATAAAGTTCACAGTACAGCTACATTTTCTGCAGCATCTGGGTCATCAGTGCCTTGAAATCCTCCTGGGCTGACTTCAATTGCTCTATCGTGTCCTGATGTCGCAGTTGGTTGTTTTCATAATAATAATAATAATAAACTTTATTTGTATAGCACCTTCCACAATGCCTTGCATTGACCAAGGTGCTTAACAGGATAAAAAGAAGAATAAACGGGAACAATAGATCAATGAAAATAGAATAAGAAACCACAGCGATAAAAGAAGGCAATGGAAATAAAAAATGCTACATACTAAAATAACACAAGTAATAAAAGTTACACACAGAAAGCTTTTTTGAACAAGTGGAAATAAAAATGCAATTGAAATAAAGATGCTACATACTAAAATACAAAATAATAAAAGTTACACACTGAAAGCTTTTTTGAACAAGTGGGTCTTCAGTTTGGTTTTGAACAGAGTCGGATCGGAGGTGGCACGCAGCTCAAGGGGGAGGCTGTTCCAGGCTTTTGGGCCGGCAACAGAAAATGACCGGTCTCCCCATTGCTTGTACCTCGAGCGAGGCACCTCCAGCAGGTGTTGACTGGCAGATCGTAGGTCCCTGCCAGGCTGATGGACTTTCAGAAGTTCTGAGATGTAGAGGGGAGCAAGTCCATTCAGAGCTTTGAAAACAAACAGCAGCAACTTGAACTGTATCCTGAACTGAACTGGGAGCCAGTGTAGAGAGGACAGGACAGGAGTGATGTGTTCATATTTTCGTGTGTTGGTCAAAAAGCGCGCGGCAGAGTTCTGTACAAGCTGTAAACGGGAGATGGAGGATTGATTAATGCCAAGATACAAAGCATTACAATAGTCAAGTCTGGAGGTCACAAAGGCATGGATGGCCTTCTCCAGATCACCACGACTAAGAAATGACTTGACTTTGGAGAGCAGACGGAGTTGGAAAAAGCTGGTCTTGACAACAGAACTGATCTGTTTATCAAACTTTAAATTGGAGTCAAACTGCACTCCAAGATTTCTGACCACCGAGTTGAAGTGGGGGAGGGGAAAACCAACACTGGGACTGGGAAGGATGTTGCTGGTGTCATCAGGTGCACCAAACAAAATGCATTCAGTTTTAT
>JBBPBX010036743.1:0-13107 GCA_038048925.1 Garcialebias charrua | reverse complement strand
GCCCTTTAAGCCATACCTATTGGATTTATCCCTGCGCTTCACGCCAACACTGAAGACTTCTAGTCCACGCCTACCTGCTATGGGCCACACCTCAGTCACTATTTAAACTTTGACTTGACTTTGACTTAAACGGCCATTGACCTAGATACTGCTCCCAAAATTTTTTTCACGTCTAACACTAACAAATATTTTTTTCCACGAGACAACATGTCTTTCAAACGACCTTCAAGAGATGAACAGGATGTGAATTTGGCTTCATCCTGACGGCGGACAAGCACCCACTCTGTGAGGCGTGCCTTGCAGTCCAACATGCACAGCAGGCCATGGTTCAGCACCGCCTGCTCAGCCTACCAGTTCCTGACGGAGGAGGAAAAGGAGCTCCGGTTTGACCTCCCCTGTCCATGTGGCAACGGAGGCTCAACCGTAGGTGGACGCTCCACCCAGCCTGTGGTAAGCAGCTGGCGGTCTACGCGTCCACGGGGGTAGCTAGCGAGGTTGGCACGTTCCCCCAGGAAGGTTTGGAACCGGCCTCACCCTTCACTCGCCAGCTAGAAGGAGCTAGCCGCCGTGTTGCCCCACTTCTGTTGAAGTGCGTGGGGCCGGCCTTACCCCCCACTGAGGGGGAGCACTGGGCCCAGCCCAGCCCAGCTGAAGAACCCGACCCAGCCTCCTGACTCGTGTCGTCCAGCAGTCGAGCGCCGTCTCCTGAGACGCAGGACATGCAGGATGCTCACCTCTCGCTGCTCCACGCACGCCCGGACATCATCAGGTGGGCCGCACTAGGGGTTGAACGAGTACATAATTTTTAAGCTCGACATTAACATAAAAAAACTCGAGTGGCACTCGATTAGTCAATGACTTCACAGTGTCTTATGATGCAAAATAAATAAATAAATATAAATGCATAAAAACGTCTTTACAAAAAGAAAAAAAGACCAACAAAACATTGGGAGCATTTATAATGCTCCTATCATTTATCATACTGCAGATAAGTCACAGGAAAAACAAAACTATTAGTTATTATTATTAATATTAAAAGTGAAAGTAAGGCGCTGAAACCGAAACTTAAAAAACAAATGGGGCCACAGCCACACCGTACCACCGCCTGCAGTGCTGTGCAATTTAGGTTTACTTTTAGAGATTAATGTGTTTATAGGTTTTTAATAGGTCTAGAGAGATGAATATTTGTTGCCTTTTGTTAGTCAAACGAGAGAGAGGACGCCGTTTCGGCCGTGTTATATATGTGACCTGCAATGCAACATTGCCCCCTGCTGTCACAATCTACTACGGTGTTCAAAGAAAAGAAAAGAAACAGGATGATTCAATGAGTAGCACAATTTATAAAATTATAAACCGTTTTACCTTTTTGACAAGACTTTTGACAAGACATGCGCACAAAGGACTCCATTTTGTAGCGTCTACTTAAAGCTAAAAGCTACCCCGCGCTCGGTTTTTATCACGTGATCTGACGTACTGACGTTACCGCGATGTGATGACGTCACTACGGGTACTCGAAGTGGACAAAAAAGCCTCGATAGAAGTCAAAGCACTCGATCTATCGAAAACTCGGTTAATCTGTTAAAGCACTAGGCCGCGCGCACGTGTGCGGGCTGAAGGTCCCTGAACGCACCACTCAGGCCTCACCCTCGCTACTGGCAGAAGGATTTGCACCTAAAAACAGCGGACAGAGAGAGCGATCTGGCCCAGCTTTTCAGACGTGGACTCCCTGCTGCAGAGCGCGGACAACGAGCCACTGAAATCACGAGCCCCGTGTCATCTTGCATTCTCATCACGAGGACACAGGGGCGCACGGACCAGGCTTCCTCTGCTGTTACACCGCTGCACCCCAGCCGGTCAGCACAGAGTTTTGAGGTTTGCTCCGAGACCAGTTAAACACGTCGGGAAACGAGTTTCACCGCCAGCACACAGTTCCACCAAGCTTCAGG
Source organism: Garcialebias charrua (assembly GCA_038048925.1). NCBI lineage: Eukaryota > Metazoa > Chordata > Actinopteri > Cyprinodontiformes > Rivulidae > Garcialebias > Garcialebias charrua. The sequence goes on along the minus strand of JBBPBX010036743.1, from coordinate 11,161 downwards.
ACAACATTCACACATGCTCCTCTCAGGTCGGTGCGGCTGATATTAATATTACGTTTTTGGCGCTCAACATCTGGTGCAAGCCCAAACACGACATGACCGGAGCTGTTATCAACATGATCACCAGTTTATGCACGTGCTCACGACGTGTTCAGCTTGGACCACTGTGCTCCAGAGAGTAGCTGAAACTTTCCTCATCCATCCCTGATGGTGTGAGCAGAAAACTGATTAAAGCCCCATCACGTCAGGGGGACTATTTTGGGGGCTCACTATCAGTGCTTGTGCAACTACGTTCATCCTCAGAGATGACCGAGCAGATGCGCAACCATTTTGTTTTTCCCCCGGGCAGCCCCCCGCTCTGCCCGCGAGTCCATGTGAACAGACTAGAGCTTTTCACCAGCAGCAGCAGCGACGCTCTTCACCAGCTACGAGTACCAGGATGAGAAGAGGCCAGTACAAAATGTCAGTGCGCTGGAGGTGTGTGTGATTTCAGTACGTGTTTTGAGCAAAATAAAGAAACTGTCAAAAAAGGCGTTCAATACAGAACAACTGGACTTTATTTGTAGCAACAAGACGTTTCGCTTCTCATCCGAGGAGCTTTATCAATTCAGTGAGGAGACAGTGAGAGGGATAAGTTATAACCAGGATAAGCCATTGACACGCACCAACAATGGCTTATCCTGGTTATAACTTATCCCTCTCACTGTCTCCTCACTGAATTGATAAAGCTCCTCGGATGAGAAGCGAAACGTCTTGTTGCTACAAATAAAGTCCAGTTGTTCTGTATTGAACGCCTTTTTTGATTTTATCATGTCCTGGACGACTGAGAATCTTCACCAGCATAAAGAAACGGTCATAAAAACATTATTTTTTTATTCAAACATGCTGAAACCCCGCCCCCGGGCACATTAACACATTCCCTAACACGGTAAGGAAATTGACACGAGGTTATCTGTCAGAGTTAAACAGAAAAGTATATATTTCCATTGTGTTCAAACAGAGAGCCGGGCTGCAGCAGGTTCAGGCAGAAACCTTTCTGTGAACCCTCCAGCCCCCCCCCCCCCACACACACACACATACACACACACGACGGTGGGGGCCGCTCGTACATCAGACACTGAGCGGGAACCGCGCAGACAGTGCAGAGTGTCAGACAGAGTGTTGTTCCTGCTCTCAAACTCTATTAAAACACATGAGCCTGTCTGAGAACAGTTGTTTTCAGCCAGGACTTTTTTCGTCTCTTCCTCCCACAGGCCAGACAGAGTCAGGTAAAACCACCGATCTGTCACGAAGCTACGTTTGTCAGACCTGCACGAGTCAAACTAGGCTCAGTGCAGCAGGGGTTGTGACGCAACATGCGGTAAAGAGCCTCCTATGGGCCAATGCGGACTCTGTCCACTAGGAAGCGGTAGAGGACAGGCTATCTCTCTGGTGCGACAGAACGTTTGTTAAATTACAGCACAGTCTAGCTTCAGACCTACTCTCTAACTCAGGGGTAGGGAACCTTTTTGGCTGAGAGAGCCATAAACGCAGCATATTTTAAAATGTAATTCCGTGAGAGCCGTACAATATTTTTAAAACTAAAAACAAGTAAATGTGTACATTTTATGAAGCCCAACACTTTTAAAGTACAATAAGTATCTGAATGTTTTTTAATAACATTGTTATGCTGTTGTTAACAGTGATAAAGTATTTCTTATCATTCATGTGACTTCTGGTGCTGCATGGTTTTGCTGATGGCCTTGTAGTCTGGTTGATATGTAGTGAGGTTCAGCTGACCACCTGAATGACCAGCGACATCACCTCACCAAGCTGCTCGCCACAGATCTGAGCACAAAGCGCCTCCTGATGTAGGATGCAGTGAAAACTTAAAATGGGTCTCTTTTCCTGTTCACGAAGCAGTGCTACAAATCCTCTGTTTTTCCCCACCATGCACGGAGCACCATCAGTACACACTGAAATAAGTTTGTCCATCTGTAGATTTTTTTCTTTAGTGAACTCAGTGAAAGTTTTTAATAAATCATCCCCTCTTGTTGTCCCTTTCAGAGGCAAAACAGCAAGACTTTCCTCACGTAGTGTGTCATGGCATGTCTTTTATTCGTTTAATTATCTTGTCTTTATCCGAAAAGTCGTCAAAAAGTTCATTGGCAACATCAAGCATGAATGTTTTGGCGTACTCACCATCTGTGAATGGCTTCCCGTTTCTCACAATGGCGAAAGCACCAGCAAAACTAGCTGAATTCCAGTCACCTTGTTGAGTCCAAACACGGAGGTGCTGCTGACCTGCTTGCACTCTGCCCAGTAGCTCCTCACATGCTTTTTTCTTGCTGTCCCCCACAGGATATTTTGATGCAAAGGCAGCATGGCATGTGTCGAAGTGCCGCTTTATATTTGAGCGTTTTATCGAGGCAATTTTATCATTGCATATCAGACACACTGCAGAACCTGCTCTCTCCACAAAAGCAAATTGCTCTGTCCATTCCAGCTGAAAAGTACAATAATCCTCGTCTCGTTTTCGTTTAGCCGCCATCTTCGTCACACGGGTTTCCACAACTAGCTAAGCTAGCTGCTAGGAGGGATGTTTACTTCCTGATCACGTCTCCTCCCGTGTCCGTGACGCATCATCCGATTGGCTCCGGTCGGCGCCAGTCACCCGCGGAGAGCTGTGATTGGCTCCAGTCGGCGCCAGTCACCCGCGGACAGCTGTGATTGGCTCCAGCCACTCGCGGCTATGTTTTATATTTTTATAGGCTTTTTTATTATTATTATTATTAAAGATTTGTCTGCGAGCCATATACAGCCTTCAAAAGAGCCATAGGTTCCCGAGCCCTGCTCTAACTGGTTAAGACGACTATTCGCAACAATTACAGTTTGCAAAGACGCCGCCCAGGTTCATTGGAGTTTTTTGGAGACAAAACATCTTCAGCACAGGGCGCGGCGCTGCAGTTTGGAACTACAGGAACTGTTAGCGAAACACGCCATTTCAGGAGTCCCCCTCGGGCGAGGACGGAATCGGCTACTATTCAAAATACTTCCTGTTTCCAAAGAATCAAGCAGACTTGGGCAGTTTTTTGGATTTGTCGATTTTCAACAAACTTATCCCATGAGTCGTTCCTTCCATATGCTGATAATAAAACGTATTCTCGAATAAGTGACACGGAGATGGGTTCATCTCAATCGATCGCAGAGACGCATTTTCCACATTCCAATCATAAACAAACATAGAGAATCCCTCAGGTTTGCTCTCAAGAGGTTTGCTATCAGTACGACTGCATGACGTCGGTACGTTCTCGTTCCCCGCACCTCCATGAAAGTTATCGGGCGGTGTGCAACTGTTGTGTTAAGGAGCATGAAAATTCTGTTTTTTACTTGGCTCGACAATCGATTGCTTCTGTCTAACTCCTAGAGGAAGTGGAATCCCAGACTGGTGAATAACCTGTCCCGTTTGTTTTACGCCATAAACTAAGAAAAGGGCTCTGTTACTCCAGTGCATAAAGTATATTTCCTGGGACGATCCTCTGCTCTACAGCTGTTTTATCGAAACAGAGGAAAGAGCCACTGACGTCACTTCTTCAGTACGTCAGTCTCACACAGGTCGGTGCCAGCGTTATCAGGAATGATGGCTGCCGCTCACATAGTAGTGAAATTGAATTTACTACACACACACCATTTTTAGAGATGGTTTTTACGTCAGAAAATCGACCCACGAATGGCTCCGGGTCACGGTTTCTCCGTCAATGAGAATGGACCTGTATGGCAAGCTCTTTTAACATAAAATCGTGTGGTTTGACTACCCATAATTGCATTCTAGATATCAAAGAATGAGTTTTGACCAGTCACATTTACTATGGACTAGTCAGAATGTTAATTTGAGATGTACTTGGTCTTTAGGGGGGAACCCAGGAACTTGTCAGAGGGATTTCCCCTGGGCAAAGTGACGTCATCCAAGGCGGTCTTACAGACACACCCTTTTTCCGGATGAGACGACACTTGTCTGTCACAGTCAGTATGGGGGAGCTGGCTGTCAGGTATGCCCCTTCACATAAACATTCTGGAGCTGCTGACAGTGCACAATGTCCTGAGACACTAGCGGCTGCGTACAAAAATCACCAGGGCGTGTGCGTTTAGCCCAGTTTTCATTCAACCTTTATTTAGTCAGGTAAACCTCACTGAGCCTTGTGGACTCATTACAAGAGCGACCTGCTAGCAATTGTTCAGCAACTGTTCAGCAGTTGCTGAACAAAACCAGAAATCTGATCTGCTGGACGTACACACACACACACATTTGAAATCGCTGCGGGCGGTTTTTCACCCCCCGACGTGCAAGATTGGCCACTCGGGAGAATGCTCAGTGCTCACTGTTCCTCCCCTAATGCTGAATCCTCACCAAATGCTTTTCGCGCAGCCGAAGCAGCCACTTTACATTGAAAGTCTATGTGGCTGCGCATCTTGGAGCAACGGGGCGTGACGCGACGCGTCTTCAGCATTTCAAGCAGCGCAGCAACACCCGGCAGTCCCTTTTCACGCACGCGCGCAGCCGAGCAGCAGGAAGCCAGAATATTCTTGCTTCTGCTGCTCGTAGCGTCGCAGCAACCACTCGGGAGAGACTCTGCTATTGTGATGACGCACGACGACGGGACTTTCTGTGGACGAAACAAGCCTCCGGTAGGAAAACCTGGCATTTTTAAAGTTGCTGCTGTCCACTCGAGCGTACATCACCCCAAACATAAAAAAAAAAAACGTTTTAATCTCAACAAAGACTTTTGGAGTTGCAGTTCGGCTCGTAGAAAACCCACTCAAGTGTTAACGAGGCTCACGTACAGCTGATTTTATCTGCCCAGTGTACATAAAAACAACACGGATCTGACTGGGAAGGGAGCCACACGCTCCTCCCACTGCGCTATCTGCAGACATGTTCGGTGAGGACAGACATCTGTTGACAAGCAGCAAACACAGAGCATTGGGAGCATTTTGATGCATTTGGCGAGGATGATGCATTAAGCCCCCAGGCAGTGGTGGGCAGCGCTAGTCCAAAAATTAGTTCCGCAATTTCTAAAGCGCTTATTAAGTTATTTAGGTCCACAATTTCAAAAGCGCTTATGTCTTAGGAAAACTAACGGAAGCTAATTTTAAAGCGCAAGTTCAATTCAACACTTAGTAGCCAACAATAAGTTATGCAATATTTGCACTACATTGCCAACTAACGGTACATGAACTGTTATACAACTTCATCCTACCTATAACCGCAAATCGCTGGGGATGTCATTTCCTAAAATAGACCTTTCGCTCATGGTCTAAAAATTAAAAAGTTGTTGAATGTGTTGATGATTGCTATTTCGGCTGCTTCTTTTTTTTCCCTTTTGTTTATTGTAGATTTTTCATTAAAAATGCATCGATAAAGTAATTTTAAAACTGTTTACTGGAAAACTGAAACACTGCAATGCATTATGGGCACATGACGAAAGCAAAGCACAAAGCCGCTGAGAAACATCCATAAGTTCACCCTCCATGTTAAAAAACTCTTCGACTGACTCTTCGAAAACAAGCAAATAAGGCTGCAGAGTAACATACAGTACTGGCTGCTATATAATAATAATAATAATAATAATAATAATAATAATAATAATAATAATAATAATAATAATGAATTCAATTTATACCGCACTTTTCATTAATAAAAATCTCAAAGTGCTAAAATATAGAGAGAGCGCTTCCTAAAACAATGAATCATTTGACCAATCATGTCTTGTCACATGACAGGTAATAGCCAATAGGGCCCCTTAGGGCGGGCCCCGCTTCTGCATCAACCAATTACGTCTTGTCCACATAACACACGTAGCGTCCCATGAGTCATGGGAAGCTACATGTGTTACGTGTTGTGTGTGTGTGTTACGTGTTGTGTGTGTGTGTTACGTGTTGTGTGTACTCTATTAACTGTTTTTGTTAGGACAGGGTCGCCCGGTCACATTAACCATTGCCTTCCTGCTACGTAAGCAGACACAGCAGCATTGTGGGAAATGTCTGTAAAATCAGAACCATGACTGAAAGCAACAGGAAGAATGGACATATACCTTCTCTCAATGATTGCTGATAGTTGGGAGGGGAGCTGTAGAATGGATCACATGCATTGTAATTCATAACAGTTAAACTTTCCACTGTTCAAGACAATGAATTCTGATAGATAATTAGTTATTAGCGGTACTGCATTTTAAATAGAAAAAGCGCAAATCCACTTATGAATTATAAAAATTAGTAAATCCGCTAAAGCGCAAACAATTTGTTTAGGTCCGCAATTAGCGGATTTGCGCTTTAGTGGGCTGGTGCCCACCACTGCCCCAGGACAATCCCCGCTGGGGGTGGACGCATTTGCACACAAACTGTGGCCCAAAAACACTGTTTTATGTTTTTCCTCCAGTCCAGCTGCTGCCAGAGCTACTGGAAAAAGTGAGGGAGGTGGTGTTCTCAGCGATTCTGATCGCCCCGGAGCACTTGAACGCACCATGGTTTCCGGTGCTACAGCAATAAAGAGTTCCCCTGTGATAGGTCAACATCTACTGGTCTGGTTGCTGAACATGAACGTTTAGAAAGTCTTGAATTTTTCTAAAAGACGTTTTATGCACTACCCTGCGAGTGCGTGTAAAGTGTTTCGGCGGCAAATGGGCTGCTTGTCAGCAATGGTGCCTGGGAGGACAGCTGGACCCATCTTCTTTTTCTCTGGGTTCCATCTTTCCATATTTACAGTTATGGCTGGTCAGGAATTGAGCCCTCAGCACGGTTATAACTTATGCTGCAGCAATTTCTTCCTGCCATGAGGGGTTCAATGACAGAACAATTTTTAATCATCCCCTATTAAAACGTTTTCTGAAAGGTGCTCGTCGTCTTAGTCCGATTCAGGCACCTTACCTAGTTACTGTGCTAAGTTCACTAACTGGGGATCCATTTGACCCATTTAGACCAGATACAGTTAAAGTCTTTATCCTTTTAAACAGCTCAGTTGATGGCTCTAACTTCAGCTAAAAGAGTAAATGACTTGTCTATTTCTCCTTCTCTTTAAAATAAGAAAAAAATGATTAAAGGGGAAGGGAGTTCAGTTGAACCTAGACCAAACTCTGCTTTTAGCCCTAAAAGCATGACGTGTTCATTCAGATTTAGATTCATTACATTGAACAACCTTGTTCTCCTCCTCTCTTTAGTGCAGAGAAAGAACGCCTACCTTTGCCTTGTCCGGTGCGAGCACTAAAGTTTTATGTGACACGCACTGCTGTAATGCTTAAATCTGATAAGCTTTTTGTGCTTATCAGAGGACAATCTCAGGGCCAACCTTGACCTCTCAGCGGTTATCACATTGGCTATGTGAGGCCGTTTCTCTGGCATACAGCTTTCTGACCTCCAGCCTCCTGAACGAACAAGAGTTCACTTCTCTAGAGGGATTGCAGTTCCACAGCCCTGCACGGAGGTCTTCCATGCAGGACATCTGTTGAGGCGGCCTCTTGGTCGTCAGCGACTCCCTTTATCCGTTTTTATTTACAGAATGTTTCCAGCTCCTCCTTGACATATTATGTTTTCAGAGTTGTAGCAGAGTGATTGTCTTTCATTATCAATAGACATATTGATGAACGACACAGTTGTATCAGCTTTGTTGATTCTGATTATGAATTCAGAGTCGTTCATTTACCGTATTTTTCGGTGTATAGGTCTAAAATATAGAGAGAGCGCTTCCTAAAACAATGAATCATTTGACCAATCATGTCTTGTCACATGACAGGTAATAGCCAATAGGGCCCCTTAGGGCGGGCCCCGCTTCTGCATCAACCAATTACGTCTTGTCCACATAACACACGTAGCGTCCCATGAGTCATGGGAAGCTACATGTGTTACGTGTTGTGTGTGTGTGTTACGTGTTGTGTGTGTGTGTTACGTGTTGTGTGTACTCTATTAACTGTTTTTGTTAGGACAGGGTCGCCCGGTCACATTAACCATTGCCTTCCTGCTACGTAAGCAGACACAGCAGCATTGTGGGAAATGTCTGTAAAATCAGAACCATGACTGAAAGCAACAGGAAGAATGGACATATACCTTCTCTCAATGATTGCTGATAGTTGGGAGGGGAGCTGTAGAATGGATCACATGCATTGTAATTCATAACAGTTAAACTTTCCACTGTTCAAGACAATGAATTCTGATAGATAATTAGTTATTAGCGGTACTGCATTTTAAATAGAAAAAGCGCAAATCCACTTATGAATTATAAAAATTAGTAAATCCGCTAAAGCGCAAACAATTTGTTTAGGTCCGCAATTAGCGGATTTGCGCTTTAGTGGGCTGGTGCCCACCACTGCCCCAGGACAATCCCCGCTGGGGGTGGACGCATTTGCACACAAACTGTGGCCCAAAAACACTGTTTTATGTTTTTCCTCCAGTCCAGCTGCTGCCAGAGCTACTGGAAAAAGTGAGGGAGGTGGTGTTCTCAGCGATTCTGATCGCCCCGGAGCACTTGAACGCACCATGGTTTCCGGTGCTACAGCAATAAAGAGTTCCCCTGTGATAGGTCAACATCTACTGGTCTGGTTGCTGAACATGAACGTTTAGAAAGTCTTGAATTTTTCTAAAAGACGTTTTATGCACTACCCTGCGAGTGCGTGTAAAGTGTTTCGGCGGCAAATGGGCTGCTTGTCAGTCAAGAAAAAAATGATTAAAGGGGAAGGGAGTTCAGTTGAACCTAGACCAAACTCTGCTTTTAGCCCTAAAAGCATGACGTGTTCATTCAGATTTAGATTCATTACATTGAACAACCTTGTTCTCCTCCTCTCTTTAGTGCAGAGAAAGAACGCCTACCTTTGCCTTGTCCGGTGCGAGCACTAAAGTTTTATGTGACACGCACTGCTGTAATGCTTAAATCTGATAAGCTTTTTGTGCTTATCAGAGGACAATCTCAGGGCCAACCTTGACCTCTCAGCGGTTATCACATTGGCTATGTGAGGCCGTTTCTCTGGCATACAGCTTTCTGACCTCCAGCCTCCTGAACGAACAAGAGTTCACTTCTCTAGAGGGATTGCAGTTCCACAGCCCTGCACGGAGGTCTTCCATGCAGGACATCTGTTGAGGCGGCCTCTTGGTCGTCAGCGACTCCCTTTATCCGTTTTTATTTACAGAATGTTTCCAGCTCCTCCTTGACATATTATGTTTTCAGAGTTGTAGCAGAGTGATTGTCTTTCATTATCAATAGACATATTGATGAACGACACAGTTGTATCAGCTTTGTTGATTCTGATTATGAATTCAGAGTCGTTCATTTACCGTATTTTTCGGTGTATAGGTCGCACCGGTGTATAGGTCACATTGTCCAATTACTATCAATAAATTGGAAAAATCCAGAAATAGGTCGCACCGGTGTATAGGTCGCACCTACGTCACCGCCGACGTAACGCGTCATCCACCGCTGACATGACGCGTCACCGCTGAGACAACCCGGCAATATGGATAGTGTTTGCAGCAAATGTCTGCCACAGGAGCGCACAGCAAGGCTTTTAAGAAGATTAACATGGTAAAAACAATTATTTGTTTGCTAAAAATTATAGCTGACATTATAGCACAAGGGTTAGTGGTTTATTAGCCGAGTGGTTTATTAGCTATTTGCTAAAATATACTGTACATGGAAATAAAATGAATGCTAACAAAAGAGTCTGTCTCTCAAAACACGAATAAAAAATCAAATTTTATCTCAAATGTTTCATCCAGGCCAACAGTTAGTACATTAAACCCCAAATAATTACACTCTGTAAGCAGAAAAAATATCCACCGAGTGGTTTCGGAGCTATTTATAACGTAAACAGAAATAAAACCAATGCTAACATACAAGAGTCCGTCTCTCAAAACACGAATAAAAAAAATCAAATTTTATCTCAAATGTTTCATCCAGGCCAACAAATAGTACATTGAACCCCATATAATTACACTCTGTAAGTAGAAAAAAAATCTACCGAGTGGTTTCGGAGCTATTTATAACGTAAACAGAAATAAAACCAATGCTAACATAGAAGAGTCCGTCTCTCAAAACACGTATAAAAAAATAGAATTTTATCTCAAATGTTTCATCCAGGCCAACAGTTAGTACATTAAACCCCATATAATTACACGCTGTAAGCAGAAAAAATATCCACCGAGTGGTTTCGGAGCTATTTATAACGTTGTAAACAGAAGCTAACAGAAGCTAACGCTAATAAAAGATAGTTTGTTTTTAATCTCAAACATCTAATAAAGCTACTCACTTGTAAATGTCCATACAGTGATTACATTCTGTAAGTTTCAGAAAATAAAGCTACTCACTTGTAAATGTCCATACAGTGATTACATTCTGTAAGTTTCAGAAATATCCACCGAGTGGTTTCTAAGCTATTTATAACGTTATAAACAGAAGCTAACTGAAGCCAACACTAATTTTTTTTTAATAATTTTTATCTCAAACATCTAATAAAGCTACTCACTTGTAAATGTCCATACAGTGATTACATTCTGTAAGTTTCAGAAATATCCACCGAGTGGTTTCTAAGCTATTTATAACGTTATAAACAGAAGCTAACTGAAGCCAACGCTAAATTTTTTTTTATATTTTTTATCTCAAACATCTAATAAAGCTACTCACTTGTAAATGTCCATACAGTGATTACATTCTGTAAGTTTCAGAAAAATCCGCAGAGTGGTTCTTGACTTATCTTGCAAACAAACAGCTAACAAACACAGAGCTAAAAGAAGTTACCTCCATCAAGGAGGCCGACAGAGTCAATCCGAGCAGAGGAGCTTTTTTTCGGACACATGAGCTGGAAACGGTCGGTGGACTCTCTGGAAGTGTCTTCCTAGTGGACAAAAGTGGTACTGCACCATTTTCTGCCAAAATGAAAAACGGTCATAAATGAGCCAAAAATTAGTCTAAAAATATGGGGGGAAAAATCCATAAATAGCTATATAGGTGTATAGGTCTCAGGCCTTGAAAAAACCATTACAGTAAAAGGTGCGACCTATACACCAGAAAATACGGTACCATCAGATGATGAGGATTGTCCACCTGCTATATTATGCATCTTCATGCTTATTGAGGTGTGGTGGCTGCCAGAGTGTGTTATGGTTTCCAATCAGACCCAGTGAGGCATGGACCATATCCTGCTCT
>JBBPBX010036742.1:19578-31320 GCA_038048925.1 Garcialebias charrua | reverse complement strand
CAGCTGTATGACATCTTCACTAGCTGGGTATGCAGCTGTATGACATCTTCACTAGCTGGGTAAGCTGTATGACATCTTCACTAGCTGGGTAGCAGCTGTATGACATCTTCACTAGCTGGGTAACCACTGTATGACATCTTCACTAGCTGGATGACAGCTGTATGACATCTTCACTAGCTGGGTAGCAGCTGTATGACATCTTCACTAGCTGGGTCAGCTGTATGACATCTTCACTAGCTGGGTAGCAGCTGTATGACATCTTCACTAGCTGGGTAACCACTGTATGACATCTTCACTAGCTGGATGACAGCTGTATGACACCTCCACCTGTCACAGTGCCATCCAGTGGATTAATTTGTCCCACAAACTTCAGCCAAATGGTAGAGATGGCTGAAACAAATTGTTAGGTTAGCACTCCCTTTTTTTAATTTAGTATCTCCAAATGTGGTAAACCATTTTAATGTTTTAATCTCTGTAAGCAGAGAGTAAAACATGGTACTTGATCACAACATGGACTGCAGTTAATTAAAACGTGAAAATTCATGCTAATTTTTAATTTAATACATGTGTGGAGGCACTAGAATCAAAACACTAATGCTTATTATTATTATTATTATATTGCACAGTACAGCAAGCTACATTTATGATGAAAGTTGTATCTTCTTCCAGGATGTTTATAAAGCATTTGACACCACACACCATAATTTAGTACTTCAGTCAATAGAGCAATTTTGGAATTGGTCTTTTTTTATGTCAAGCTGTTAAAACTATATACACCAATGGTAACAGTTCCATTAGAGTTGCTGTGCTCAACATCAACGTGGTCCTGTGATGCCTGATGTCAGTGGTCACATCCAAGGATGGAAGAACACAACTACTGAAAAATGTCCTCCATCAAATGTGTAAGTTGTTTCCTGTTTACAACAATTTGCTCCTGTTTCATTGTCTGCCTGTTGTAGATCAAGTTGTATTGACTTACTTTGTCGAAAGTAAGACAGAACACTTTGTAATGGATGATGTAGTACAGCTGTTGAAAACATCACGTCAAAAAGTGAAAACTGAAAAACTATTTGTTATTACACTTTAACAAGCTTTCACGTTACTTTCATTGATCGTTTTGTGAAGACAATGGAAGTACAACTGAATAGCATCAAATATAAACTTGTAAAAAGCTAATTTTTTATAGCTTCAACATTTAATTTGCTATTGAAAAAATTACATACAAAGCAACACATAAACAAATATGTTAGTCGCAAAATAATTAGTTTATTGTTGTCTGTACATTTTATTGTATGTTAACATGTACACTGGGAGGAGACCCCAGGGAAGACCCAGGACATGCTGGAGTGGTCTGGGAAGGCCGTAAGAGTCCTCCCAGAAGAGATGGAAGAAGTTGCTCTGGAAAGAGATGTCTGGACACTCCCTGCTCAAGCTGCTGCCCCTGTGACATGACGTAAAACCACGAGGAAGAAGATGGATGGATGGATGGAGTTAATATGTCTGAATGTGATATTATGCCTTGGAGTTTAATTTTTTTAATAAAAATAAAAACTAATATAAACAACAATTAAGACTGGTATTTTCTCCAAAGCAGCTTCATACAGAGTTCTTGATGTGTTGTTGTAAGCATGTTTGAGAAGTAAAAGTTATGGAGGTGTTTCATCTGTTTTTCTGTAAAATCTTTGTCAAAAAAAAAGTTAAACTCCAGATGTTCTGTTGGTGTCCAGATGAGCAGCTCTGCAGCTCCAGGCATGTCATTGTCTGCTGAATGAACCTGGAAGAATAAATGTACAATATGTTTTAATGAAGGTTTACAAATACCTGTCACATAAGTACATATACTGAAAATTGCAACATTTACTCACCTGGACATAGAATCCACTTTGCCCATTGGTAAGAAGGTCCTTGTCATCTTCTGAGCATCTGATGTCACAATTTGGCCAACACGAAACTGTGCAAATGACATGGAGCTATTTAGAGGACATTTAATCTCTAGGAGCTGCACAGAGTCCAAAATTCCATCCAGGCTTACTACAAACTAAAAACAGAAGGTGCACACTATCATTGCAAAACACAATTAAAGTAATTAATAAAAATAAAGCAATTATCAGCATTTATTCCACAGTATTGCAGCAGTGTGCCTGCATGACCTGCTTGTATTACACCTGTAGTGACTAATAAAAATAAAGCAATTATCAACATTTATTCCTCCTTGTGTTTCACCTGATGTTGAAACTTAAGGCTTTGGCCACGCTCTGTCTGTGCTAATTTAAGATAAATAAGATTGTGTCCCACCTCTTTTAATAAAACGTGCCCAACGTTAGTACTGTAGATACTAAACCTCAGAGCTTTTCAGGCTGTTCTCAGGTTATTCATCGCTTCATCGTAATGTGCTGGTATAAAACTAAATATGCTAGTAAAAGTAATCTGAACAGGTCGATTATGATTATATTGTCTTTATAAATTCACAAGGTTCGGACTTGCACTGGTCGCACATAAACTAACGTAGTTTTCACTCCGAAGTCGCGTACATGTTACACACAAAGTGTCAACAAAACAATTTCAGAAAATGCACTGCTGCACACTTTTGCTGCCCACTTTAAACGGTTCAGAAAATGCACTGCACACTTTAAATAAACAAACGTAGTTTTCACTCCGAAGTCACACACACACACATGTTACACACAAAACTTCAACAAAACAATTTACGTACGAAGGTTCAGAAAATGCACTGCTGCACACTTTAAACGGTTCAGAAAATGCACTGGACACTTTAAATTATGTAAATACACAATAACACCATGTATACTGTGCACAAAACAATTCACAGACTTATATTTTGCTCGTAACTTGCAGCGTACGATGATCCCACGGCTCCATGATGACGCAATTGGCTTATTGACACTGCGCATGCTCGCGCATGCGTATTGACAAAATACATCCCATCTTCACATGGCATCAAGTCTTCACGGGACAACGGTCTCCCCTGACTAAAACTCAGCACAATGCAAAAGGAGTGCTGCGCCCTCTGCTGTCTGACAAGCGCATTACGTGACTCTCTGGGTTTCAGCACAATGAAACAGGAGCGCTGCCGCCCTCTGCTGTCTGACAAGCACATTACTCTGGGTTTGCTTTTGAGATTGAATATTGTCACACTTTGAGCGCAGGGGTGCAGGATGAAAATGAAAATGCAGTTTGCTCTGTAGTTCAATGAGATATAACAGTGCTGAATAAGAAAATGAAAATGATTTAATCTTAATTTTATTTCTGACTCAAAAAAGGCAGCTTGACTTTGAAATTAAAAAGCATTTCTGCTATTTCATTTTAATTTTCAAAATTGACATTTCAAAATGAATTTTGGCCACTTTTTACTAAGACATATATTGAAAATTAAATGTTAAATGTTATTTTACTTATCATTTTAATTAAGTTACAAATTGAGCAGTCTCGAAGAAGAAAATGAAAATGCAGTTTGGTTTATTCATTTTAAATTTTATTTATGACTCAAAAAATGGCAGCTTGACTTTGAAATGAAAAAGCATTCCTGCTAAACCATTTTAGTTTTAATTTCGTCTCAATTACTCTGGGTTTGCTTTTGAGATTGAATATTGTCACACTTTGAGCGCAGGGGTGCAGGATGAAAATGAAAATGCAGTTTGCTCTGTAGTTCAATGAGATATAACAGTGCTGAATAAGAAAATGAAAATGATTTAATCTTAATTTTATTTCTGACTCAAAAAAGGCAGCTTGACTTTGAAATTAAAAAGCATTTCTGCTATTTCATTTTAATTTTCAAAATTGACATTTCAAAATGAATTTTGGCCACTTTTTACTAAGACATATATTGAAAATTAAATGTTAAATGTTATTTTACTTATCATTTTAATTAAGTTACAAATTGAGCAGTCTCGAAGAAGAAAATGAAAATGCAGTTTGGTTTATTCATTTTAAATTTTATTTATGACTCAAAAAAGGCAGCTTGACTTTGAAATGAAAAAGCATTCCTGCTAAACCATTTTAGTTTTAAATACGTCCCATAAACGCTTCCATAGATGTCCCTCACCTCTTGCACAGTGATAGCTGGACATGGACACCAGTGACCCCCTTGATCCAAAAAGGAAGAAGCGAGTGAAGACAATGGCTTGATGGATAAATGGATGGATGGATGGATAATTTATATGAATGATAAGAGTTGTATGGATCTTTATGTGTGAGCATCATTTACTGAAACAAACAACAAAAGAAGAGCTCATCACTCTGCACCGAGTGTTTTATCACAGATTTCATCCTGAAACAGTCCAGTGGTTCATCTCAAGCCCTTTTTTGACACATTTCACAGTAACAGGCTGTTCACTAACAGGCTGTTCACTAACAGGCTGTTCACTAACAGGCTGTTCACTAACAGGCTGTTCACTAACAGGCTGTTCACTAACGGGCTGTTCACTAACGGGCTGTTCACTAACAGGCTGTTCACTAACGGGCTGTTCACTAACGGGCTGTTCACTAACAGGCTGTTCACTAACAGGCTGTTCACTAACAGGCTGTTCACTAACAGGCTGTTCACTAACAGGCTGTTCACTAACAGGCTGTTCACTAACGGGCTGTTCACTAACGGGCTGTTCACTAACGGGCTGTTCACTAACGGGCTGTTCACTAACAGGCTGTTCACTAACAGGCTGTTCACTAACAGGCTGTTCACTAACAGGCTGTTCACTAACGGGCTGTTCACTAACGGGCTGTTCACTAACGGGCTGTTCACTAACGGGCTGTTCACTAACGGGCTGTTCACTAACGGGCTGTTCACTAACGGGCTGTTCACTAACAGGCTGTTCACTAACAGGCTGTTCACTAACAGGCTGTTCACTAACAGGCTGTTCACTAACGGGCTGTTCACTAACGGGCTGTTCACTAACGGGCTGTTCACTAACGGGCTGTTCACTAACGGGCTGTTCACTAACGGGCTGTTCACTAACGGGCTGTTCACTAACGGGCTGTTCACTAACGGGCTGTTCACTAACGGGCTGTTCACTAACGGGCTGTTCACTAACAGGCTGTTCACTAACAGGCTGTTCACTAACGGGCTGTTCACTAACGGGCTGTTCACTAACAGGCTGTTCACTAACAGGCTGTTCACTAACGGGCTGTTCACTAACGGGCTGTTCACTAACGGGCTGTTCACTAACGGGCTGTTCACTAACAGGCTGTTCACTAACGGGCTGTTCACTAACGGGCTGTTCACTAACAGGCTGTTCACTAACAGGCTGTTCACTAACGGGCTGTTCACTAACGGGCTGTTCACTAACGGGCTGTTCACTAACAGGCTGTTCACTAACGGGCTGTTCACTAACGGGCTGTTCACTAACAGGCTGTTCACTAACGGGCTGTTCACTAACAGGCTGTTCACTAACAGGCTGTTCACTAACAGGCTGTTCACTAACAGGCTGTTCACTAACAGGCTGTTCACTAACAGGCTGTTCACTAACAGGCTGTTCACTAACAGGCTGTTCACTAACAGGCTGTTCACTAACAGGCTGTTCACCAACAGGCTGTTCACCAACAGGCTGTTCACCAACAGGCTGTTCACCAACAGGCTGTTCACTAACAGGCTGTTCACCAACAGGCTGTTCACTAACAGGCTGTTCACCAACAGGCTGTTCACTAACAGGCTGTTCACTAACAGGCTGTTCACTAACAGGCTGTTCACCAACAGGCTGTTCACTAACGGGCTGTTCACTAACGGGCTGTTCACTAACGGGCTGTTCACTAACGGGCTGTTCACTAACGGGCTGTTCACTAACAGGCTGTTCACCAACAGGCTGTTCACTAACAGGCTGTTCACCAACAGGCTGTTCACTAACAGGCTGTTCACTAACAGGCTGTTCACTAACAGGCTGTTCACTAACAGGCTGTTCACTAACAGGCTGTTCACCAACAGGCTGTTCACCAACAGGCTGTTCACTAACAGGCTGTTCACAGTAACAGGCTGTTCACAGTAACAGGCTGTTCACCAGCAGGCTGTTCACTAACAGGCTGTTCACTAACAGGCGTCTCAGACGGGTTCTGCTGTGGAAGTATCCGTACCTCCGGACAGGGTGACCTGGGCTACCCGGGTTTGTCTCCGGGCGCTCCCATCTTTCCCCGCCCAGCCTCTCAAACTCCTGCTGTTCCAGTCGCTCTCGGCGCTGCTGTCCAGCGTCTGCGTGGCCCCTCGCCAGATGTTGACGAAGGCCCTCCGCAGGTCCTTGCTCCTCATGGCGTAGATGACGGGGTTCGCGGTGGAGTTGAGCAGGCACAGCATGCTGCAAAAGGCAAACACGGTCTTGATGAGGTCGTTGACTTTCCCGAAGAGGTCGTACACCATGATGGCGAGGAGCGGGCCCCAGCAGATGATGAGCGCCACCAGGATCAGGACGAGGGTTTTGGCCAGACGGAGGTCCATCCTGGCCTGCTCGGGCCTCACCATCTGGACTTTGGCTCCTTCTGGCGTGTGGACGATCACGCTCCTCTGAGAGCTGCGGCTCAGCATGCGCACGGCGTGGTGGTGCGACTTCCACAGGATGAACATGTAGGCGTAGATGATGAACAGGACCAAGACGCTTGTTACTCCGATCCAGAACATCAAGTACTTCTGGTCAATCAGGGGGAAGATGTCCGAGCAGACCGAGCCGAGGCGCTTGCAGTTCCAGCCTAGCAGCGGCAGCAGCGAGATGGCGATGGAGATGGTCCACATCACGCTGAAGGCGATCACCGCCTTGGTCTTTGTGACAATGCGCTTGTACGCCAGCGGCCTGTGGATGGAGATGTAGCGGTCGATTGCAGTCAGGAACAAACTGCCCACGGAGGCCGTGTAGGAGGCGATGACCCCCGCCAGCTTGAAGAGGAAGACATTTGGGCTGTCCTTCCTGTGGAGGACGTGAAAGTCCAGGAAGCTGTACACGAAAATGATGCTCCCTATGAGGTCGGCCACAGCCAGGCTGCCGATGAAGTGGTAGGACGGCCGCGACCGCAGAGTCTGAGAGCGGAGGATCACACACAGCACCACCAGGTTCTCCAGCACAGTGAACGCTCCCAGGGTGAGCGCCAAGATGGCTATCGCCAGCTGCTGACTGGGAGTGAGGATCATGAAGCACTCCAAGTTCTCTGCCAAGTTCTCCGTGCACGGCGCGCCTCCTCCGCCCCCCACAGAGGTGGCGTTGCCCAACAGAGCGTCGGACGTGTTGGCGGGGAAAACGGGCGAGAGAGCCGTGAACACGACCTCCCGATGTCCAGGGAGGAGCTCCAAGGAGTTCCTGATGGAGGCGGAGAGCGGCTTGTCAAGGTGGAATCTGCTTTTGGCCACAGCGGGATGGACTAGGAGCTCGTCGTAGCCGGCGTCGTTGGAGCCGAGGTACTGGAACCCAGTGGTCAGCGTGCTCACCGTGGTGCTGGTTATCCTGTGGAGGGCCAGCTTCATGGCTGCAGAGTCGCTCAGAGGAGAGGTGTGCAGTGAACCGTCGTTAGACGTGGATCTATGAGGACAAGAGGACAGATTTTATCATTAGAATGCAAAAACAAACAAAAAAAAACCATGTACAGGTAGTCCCCGACTTACGAGCGAGTTCCGTTCGTACGAGGTGCTCGTAACACGAAATCTCGTATGTCGGAACTTGAAACACGTGTCGCTCGTAAGTCCGGATTTTCAGTCGTAAGTCGGAAAATGTATGCTAGCGCTACTACGAACACTCGTTTTTCAACACAAACGTACATACTGGTTCATAAACATGCACAGAACTTTGTTTACAAACTGTTAGCTAACACACTTTCATCTAAAAACACATACCAGTGCTGTATTTTCTGTATGTTCTGTACAACTTTACTGTTCGTTAGTCAGCTCGTAAGTCCGGGACCTCGTATGTCGATGCGCTCGTAAGTCAGGGAGTACCTGTATGTTTAAATTATCAATACCAGTGTAAAAAAAGAAGGTATATTTTCTCAAGAAATGCACAAGTCTTGCAGCCTTTGATGCCAAACAGTAAAACTAAGATCATTTCACAGCAAAANATAAGTCTTTGAACCACAGAAAAGAACAGGGAGAAAAACAAACACAGAAACATTGTCATCCCAGATGTTGCTCTGCAGGACAGGTCATCCCAGATGTTGCTCTGCAGGACAAGACATCCCAGATGTTGCTCTGCAGGACAAGACATCCCAGATGTTGCTCTGCAGGACAAGACATCCCAGATGTTGCTCTGCAGGACAAGACATCCCAGATGTTGCTCTGCAGGACAGGACATCCCAGATGTTGCTCTGCATGACAGGACATCCCAGATGTTGCTCTGCATGACAGGACATCCCAGATGTTGCTCTGCAGGACAGGACATCCCAGATGTTGCTCTGCATGACAGGACATCCCAGATGTTGCTCTGCAGGACAGGACATCCCAGATGTTGCTCTGCAGGACAGGACATCCCAGATGTTGCTCTGCAGGACAGGACTCCGTGGTCCACACCTCCAGAACGAGACCTTTGAGGACCAAAATGTTTTGAGCAGAGGTTGGAGGGCTCACATTTCAGCTCTGTGAAACAAATGCAGCAGCAACAAGATACGATCCATGCTTGTGGTGAGAACATCTCTCTGTGAGGCTAACAAGTATTTATTGATTGATTTTAACTGTGGCCTGGATAATTGATAATGAAAACCAACAAGCAGAGTTATGACCGTTGTGGTCATCTCTTAATGATGTTGTGCAGAATTTCTTTAAAAAATTTTTAGAGCTCTGTTAGTGCTCAAAGCATTTGCAACTTCCATGCTAAATTCGTCCAGATCTGTAAAACTGACAGAAATTTAGCATACAGTATTTTGTGTTTGCTGATGTCAAATTCCTGTGGCGGCCATCTTGGACTGGTGTAAATTGATGAATAATTTCCAAGACTTTTACGAAAATCACTATGGTTCATGAGATATTTTGCTAACAGACAAGCAGGGATAACGTCACAAGTTGAGACAAAAATTGAAGCACAAATGTAGAATTTGTAGTGTTGTGAATAACTCTCAGCTACTACCACACCAAATCTTAACTATCCATGATTGACTTATAGTAAATTTTAGTTAGATCAGTAGGCTGTGGTGGCCATATTAGATTGAGCTGACTCCAAAAGTGAATCACTTGTAGAAGTACTTCTGATAACTTTATAAAAGTTTCATTGATAACCATGCATTAGTTAAATAAATATTTTGCTAACAGACACATAGAGTTGACTCCAACAATTAAGGTAAACTTATAAGAAGAAAGCTCATACAATCAGTTAATGCTTAGAGTACAGGTTGAGGATCAGGCTCAGCTACTACCTCACCAAGTCTTGGCTCCACTTGTTTAAATTGGACTGAGTTATTGTCATTTTCGTGTCAGCTCAATTTAATCAACTGTGGCGGCCATCTTGAAGCGGGCTGACTCCAAATTTTAATCAGTTATCAATATACATCTAGTGACTACTTCCTGAGAGTTTTACTCTCTGTGGTTCATGATATTTTGCTAACAGACCCACATGCGCACAGGTGACATTATCGCCCTTTTGAGTTCAGCGCGGTGTGAATCTGATCGGTGGATCATAACCAGATGCCTCCCAGACAATACTGGGAAAGTGAACAGTTGATTAAACCTGTTCCCTCTGACAGCCCACCCCTTCAGGGGGGGAACCATCACATTTTAATCTGATTCATTAAAACAGGTCACAAGGCATTAATATATAATAATTAGAGATCTGAAAAGAGTCAGCATGCCCGACTAATGAACCAACATTTGGAGATCTGATGATGATAACAATGATTATTAACAATTATTAATAATTAACATGTATCAACTCATCAATGCGGGAAACTAAAATAGGGAAATAATACAAGTTGGAATTCTAAGAAATTAACACATTAACATTTATTATAGAGTGGGTATTTGAAAAATACAAACCTTAATTGTTTTGTTCCTGTCCATCCCGCGGGAAAAAATAAAATAACATTAATAATATTAATAATAACAATATTAATAATACTCTTTTTGAACCAGGAGTGAAAAGTAGTTTTTCAATTAAACTGGTGGTGAGAGAGAATTTCCAGCTACATGGTTAAAAAGAAAAACAAGTCTCTTCACAGAGAGCCGGTGAGCGTCTGTGCGGGAGCGCGCGCGGTTCTGCTCTTTGTGCGCGCCTGCCTCCCTGGTCACGTGGTGTGAGGTGTTCGAGCGCAGGAAGCGGATCATCCGCACCAACAGCTATTAATAAATGCTGCTGGCAGCGACCAGAACCAGCTGGGTTCGGCCCAGATGTTCTTCCTTCCTGATGCTGAACACCTGACTCACTTTTAGCTGCTAAAATGAAGGATTTAGTTCCTCAGGGCTCACTGCCAAGACTCCTGAGTTCATCATGTCATTACCAGTTCAGCTCTGTTTATTATATAAATCTTTGACCTGTATCGATTTAGTTGTTTTAGTTCTTGGTTTCGTTTGGGTTCTTATATCAAAGTTCATGCTCAATAATCCAGGTAAAAATCCAACAGTTATGTCAGGTCCTTTGGATGGTTTCTCTCTTTCTTTCTTTTTTGTGTGAAACGTTTCATCCTTCCTCCAAAGGACTTCATCAGTCTGAGGAGCTACAACAAACTCAGTCTCACAAGCAGCACACTCACATAATGGACCAACAAGTTTGATGGGGATGAGATGGTTTCTGGAGTCCACCCTCTCCCCTGTCAACTCATCTGAGGCAGCCATGGTCAAAGTGGTTCAAAACATCAAAGTTCATGCTCAATAATCCAGGTTTAAAGAAAAATCAATGTTATATACTTGTTGGAAAAGAACAAGAAAGAAAAAAGATATGAATAAAAAAATTAATGTAATCTATAAAGCACACTGTTTTCTAAGAAAAAATATGCATCTTTAATATATATACAGGTAGCCCTCGAGGTACGTCAGGGATTGGGACCTACGTGTGTGACTTAGGTCGATTTTGTCGTACCTCGCGGACCAAAAACACGTGCCTGTCGTAGGTCCGCGTTTCTGACATAGGTCGCGGCTATACCGCTAACGGAGCGCCGCACACATATTTAATGGCATGAGACTGAACAAGCAGACATACTAAGGCCATAAACACGCACAGAACTGCACAGTAAATGAATACTGTACTGTACAATAAATAAAAAATATAATGTCTTACTTTGAGCCGGTGTCCCCCGACTGCCAGGCGGACATTTGCGGCGAGCTCCCGGCCGCAGATGGCCCCTCCGCGGCATGTCGGCTCGGTGTCTTCGCCTGTGTTAGCTGCTCTGTTAGCTGCTGTCGTTAGCATGTCGGGCGGCGTTGTGGCCGCCGATCGCGGGGCGATCCGCGGCTGCTCCTCCGGACCTGAGACGTCCACAGAGTTGACCGAGTGTTTCCAGCTAATTTATCCGTATGAGGCAACCCTGATCGGGCACACGGAGCCAGCTGACAGTAGCCTCTGGAGCTCCATTGACCGCAGTACAGTTGTAAAATGGCGACCGGAAGTGGCGACCGGAAACGACCGGAAGTTGCGTAAATACGATAAATTTCTAATCAAAACGTAAAATTAATAATTATACTTTATTTATAAAGCCATTTAAAACAACCACAGCTGCAACAAAGTGCTATACACATGAAATTAATAACTTTTAAACACACAAAAAAATAATAATAATAATTTTTTTTTTTTTAATCATATTTTTATTAAATATGATAAAATCGTAAGTCTGAGTTGCCGT
>JBBPBX010036742.1:0-12447 GCA_038048925.1 Garcialebias charrua | reverse complement strand
TGTTTATCCACAACCTGTTTAACTGTCTCCTGAAGTGTGATTTTTGTGTGACTTGATGACAGACAGCTTAACAGTAGGACTTAACGGGGAAGTTTTACTATACTAAGCAAGTTATTTGTGTATTTATTCAATAGCCTTGATCTTCAGTCTTTTAACTCATTAGTTAACAACTACACTGCACTAGTTGCACATTTGATCATCCTAGTTCAACATTTTGGTACACAAGTTTGACAAACATTCTTAATAGTATATATATTTTTATTCCAACTGGTAGTAATTGTCCAACTAAATGGAGAAGAAGTCATATTTATGAGCCCACGTGTCCAAACTAATTGGCGTGGACCACTAGACCAAACTAGTTCATGACTAAGGAGGATGGAATGTGGCAAAATGAAATAAATAAATACAAAATACAAAGTACAATCATAACAATTAACAGTATCATTTAATTATTAAATGCACCATTAAATAATTAAATGTACCTTTTAAATAATGTATTTCATGATTTATTTATTTAATTTAGTCACCTTCCGTCCTCCAGTGACACCATGTGAACTGTCAGTCTCACTCGTCAAACTCAGTGGGCGGGACTAACCATAACCCTGACATCTGATTGGCTGCTCCTCACAGCAAGTGAAGACAAATCGACCGCAGATAATGGATTGATCCACAGGCAAGAAAATATATTTGAAAACTTTAGGAAGTTACAGTTACTTACACAGCAAACGCCTCACTCGGAAAGCCCACTGCATGGCAGGTGATCCCACACACCCACTACACAGCTGCTTCAGACTGCTGCCATCAGGGAGGAGACTGAGGAGTCTCCAGGCTCGAACCAGCAGACTGAGAGACAGCTCTGTTCATCAGGCAGTCAGGATGCTAAACACTCTGCCTGCTCTGCCCCCCTCCCATTTGAACTGCCTTAACACTAAAACTTTCTCACACATTACCACACAACACAAAGATTTTAACACTGGACTCTGTGTCATCAAACGGGTTATTCACTAAACTCTCGGTCATGTGCTCATACAGTTTGCACTACTTCTCATACTTGCACTAATGTTTGTATTACATCACTGCCTATAGTCATAATACTGTTTACATTCTCTGTTTACATTTATTAATACTGTTTACTTTTATTACTACTGCTTACATTTAATTACTACTGTTTACATTTACACTACTCTAATATCTATATACAGTGTGCTCTGACCGGTCTTATTTAGGGATGCCCAATGTGCCTTACTGCATATGCCACTTTTTGCCTCTATAACAACATCAACTACTACCTCATACATATACTGTGTACATTAACTCATACGCTGCTTTGCCACTTTGCAAATGTCAATGCTAGAAACCTTTAGTTTATTTTAGTTATACTTTTTATACTCTTTTTTATACTAGTATGCAAAAACTCAGGACAGTATTATGTTCATTAAATGTTTAATGTTTTAGTTTTAGAGTTGGTGTAAATTTTCATACTCTTATACCACTATGCAAAAACTCAGGACAGTGTTAGTTTTACTATTTTATGCTTATGTCTATTATTATATGTTTCAGTGTTTCAATGTTTAGATGTTTACTGTTGCACCGAGGGACTGAGAGAAACGCAATTTCGGTCCTGTGTATGTCCTGTACAGTACATATTGCAGATCTGACAATAAAGTTGACTTTGACTTTGACTTTGACTTTGAAGTGGTAATTGTGTTTGCGTGTATTTGGGTGAAACCTGTTTTCATTCCATGAACGTAAAGAAGAAGACGCGCTTTTACGAGCTGCATGGAGGGAGCTTCCATGTACGAACTGACTTCAGACCGAAGCAATGGATTTCACATGATCAGCGTTAGTCCCGCCCACTGAGTTTGACGAGTGAGACTGACAGTTCACGTCATTTCATGGTGACATAAGAGGGTGGAATGTGAAAAATTGAAATAAATAAATCATGAAATAAATCATTTAATTGTATATTTAATAATTTAATTGTGTATTTAATTATTTAATTATGTATTTAGTATTTAAATAATACATTTCATTATCATGTATTAATATTTCATTTAGTCACATTTCGCCCTCCATACATGACTGCTTTATACGAGATAACTAGTAATTATCAAAAACCTTTGCATGGTAACTAGTCAACATAAGTTATGTCTACTATTCGATTAGCACAAGTTCAATTAGTACGTATATAACTCTTCAATTAGTAAACACTGAAATGCTCTCTAGTTGACTAGTTGGTTTTTTAAAACCCTTTCTAAAATGGTAAATGGAGCTTATTTATATAGCGCTTTCCAGCCCCCTGTGAGGAGCCCCAAAGCGCTTTACAATACCAACCATCCACCCATTCATTCAGACATTCATACGTGGTAGCCTGCCTTGCAAGGCGCCATCCAGACCTACCGGGAGCAACTCGGGGTTAAGTGTCTTGCCCAGGGACACAACGACACATGGTGGGCGGATGCGGGATTCGAACCTCCAACCTTCCGATCAGGGGTCGACTGCCATTACCACTACACCACGGCCGCCCTTTCTAGTTATAGTGCAGCCTAAAAGGTTGACTAATGCACCCAGATTACCCCCAGTCAACAAGTGAGGTTTATTCTGATCCTGATAGTTAACTAGTAAACATTTTAAACAGACTAGTTGACATGTTTTAGCTGCATTATACTAGAAAGTACAAAAACATGTAAATTAGTTGATCAGTGAGCATTTTTATTGTTTAAGGTTCAAGGTGACTTTTTTTTATTTTTTTTTTATTAATCAACAAGGTACATTCCACTAGTTAACTACTGTGCATAGTTGACAGCAACTAGTAATCATTTCAGGGTTTTTGATGCTTGCCACTTAACTTGTACAACGCAGAAGTTGAGCAGCTTGGTCTAGTGTTCAACTAGTGTGTTAAAAAAACTGCAATTGTTCTGTTGTTTAATTGTCATATGCAGGTTAACACAAGGTCAACAGTGCAACGAAATGTTCATGAGATGAACTGACTTCACTTGCTAAGAAAAAAAAACAAGCAATAAATACTAAAAGGTACAAAATAAAGTACCTAAAAGTGAAAAAGAAATATAATATTTACAAGGTCCAAGAGAAAAATTAGTAAACAATAATATGGTAGAACATAATGGTGCTGGTAGAATGAATTAGTATAAAAATATATTTCACAGGTTATATTAACTTAAATGCACATAACATCCTGCACAGGTTGTGTGACAGGTTATATCACAGGGAGTGAGTGACACTGAGATGAGATCAATTATGATGGTAAGGTATGTGGCATACACAATACAGCCACATAGTGCATCAGCAATAAACATATTAAGTGTCACGGATGTGGCTTGGTGCAGTAGTTCAGTAATCTTTCATTCAACCTTAATTTATGCAGGTTAATCCCAATCTGACAGCTTGTGGATAATAGTAGTCTTTGAGTATTTTTGTGTGATGGGAGGATCCTGTATCATCTGCCTGAGGGTAGTAGATGGAAAAGTCCTTGTGCTGGGTGGGTGTGGTCCTTAATGATGTTGCATGCTCTACGCAGACATCGGCTGTGGTAAACCAGTTGGGACTTTTGAGCTACTAGTGCAGCAAAAAGTCAGACTTGTACAACATCTGCTTCAACTAGTTGGTAAATAGTGCCAGTAGTGGATAAAAAAGCATTACTAATAAGAACGATTGGTGAACAAGTGTCACTGAATGTGCAACTAGTGCAGTTTAGCTGCAAACTAGAGGCCAAAAATTAAATATACTGTATTAAGTACTGTATGTTGAATAAATACACAAATGGCTTGCCATACTCCTCAGCCTTCCATTTTAAGTGGCTCCAGCTGTCCTCCCTGCCATCCCTCTCTCCTCTGTCTGGATGGTGACAGGCAAGCCAACAGGTATTTCCATCAGCAGATTGGCAAACCACTGGACCATCTAGTCTACAACACCCAAGGTGACCTTTAACAAAACAGAGAACAGTGCATGTGAGAGAGGAGCGGGCTGGAAACAGAGGAGCTGACATGTTATTGTGTTGGATTGAACTGGGGAAAGATATCTGTGCTCCAGCTGCTGGTACAACCTGTACTGAGAATTTTAGTCACTTTTCTCTTGTATTTAGTCCTGGCTGTGAAAGAGAAAATTAAAACAATTACAAATATTAAATTTATGTTTGTTGAACTCACTTCTGGGCCCTCCTCTTTATTGTTTGTGAAAAGGAAATCAGTTCATTTGACTCTGCGGTTACACTCATCTATAGGCCAGCGGTTACTCTTTCAGGGATGAAGATGTTCACATCCTTGATAGAGAGGAACGACAGTTTGAGAGAGGAGTAAAGGAGGCCATCTTTGTGAAAAGAAACCATCAATATTGTGTCAGCATTTTTGTTGATTTTAAAAAAAGCATTTGATACTATTGACTGCACTATTCTCCTTGAAATTTTTAACAAATATGGTATTAGACGATCAGCATTACAGTGGGTATCTAGCTATTTGAAAGATAGGAAACAGTTTGTACAGATAAATGATGTAAGATCTGACCTCTGTAATATCACATGTGGAGTTCCTCAAGGCTCTGTACTTGGACCTAAGCTATTTATTGTGTATGTGAATGACTTGTTAAATGTGTCAGGACTTCTTAAATGTGTCCTTTTTGCAGATGATACCACATCTTTTTGTTTGGGTAAAGATATAGAACAGATGTTGGAGTTGATAAAGACAGAATTTGTCAAAATACAAACTTGGTTTAAACTCAATAAATTATCATTAAATCTAGATAAAACTAATTACATGATATTCAGTAATAAGAAAAGAACTGTTGATGTTCCATTTAAAATTGATGGTGTTGAGATTTGTAGAGTGAGTGAGGTGAAGTTTTTGGGTGTTATCATTGATGACAAACTAACATGGAAACAACACATAAATTCTGCAAGAATAAAAATAGCTAAATCCATTACAGTACTGTACAAAGTCAAAGACTTACTAAATGATAAATCTCTGTATTTGTTGTATTACACAATCATTGTTCCACACTTATTGTATTGTATTGATGTTTGGGGGAAGGCGTGTAAAACAATTACAAAACCTATTTTTGTTTTACAGAAAAGAGCTGTAAGAATTATCACTAGAAAACATTACCGTCATCCATCAAGTACATTATTTTATCAACTGAAGTTATTGAAGTTCCATGATTTGGTAGATTATAATATTTTATCAGTTATGTACTGTATAGGGCTCAGAATAACGCATTACCTAAATATCCAAATGCATTTTGTTAAAAGACAAAGTTGTTATTATCTTAAGGGAACAGATATATTTGTAAAACCACAATTCAGAACAAATTTGAAGGGACGTTCTACCTCAATCCAGGGAACTGGATTATGGAATGGTTTGGAGAATGAAGTTAAAAATGCCAAGTCAATGTTTACATTTAGGTAAATGATCAAAACTGAATTGTTGAAAAAATATATATGAGGTAGCGTAATGTGCATTGTATTAGTTAGAAAATTAGAAAGAGTCATTCATTTTGTACTGTTGGACGATTATTATTGTTTAAACTGATTGTTTGAAAAAAGGGGCAGATATATTACAATTTTTTTCTTCTTTCTGCTACCTTTCATTTTTTTTACATTTTGTATGTTATCGTTTATGGGATTGTTTTTTTTGTTTTTTTTTTTGTTTTGTTTTATGAACAAATTTTATTTAAAAAATAAATAAATAAACAGAGGCGGAGGCCTCTGGGTTCACCTGTCCCCCTCTTACAATGCTGTTATTGCTAGTATCACTCAGCCCTCTGTGAATAGCAAACAACAATCAGGGTGCTAACGATTGGTCGATAGGCTGCTGGTCCTCGTTTATCATGTGAACAGCTGGTTTTGGCTGTCACCAGCAAACTGGTTGATCCACTATGAGAAGGTGCTATTATAAAACTGAGTTTGTTGCAGCTTCTCAGACTGAAGAAGTCTTGGATAAAAGACGAAACAATTCAACAAGAAGAATCCTTGCAGAGGACCAGGATATCAGTTCATTTGTGGTTTTGATCACAATTATTTGTCTTATTTTAGGAAAAACAGTGCAAAGAATCACATGCAGTAGTAATGTGCCACAGTATTTTGTGTTGTTGAGGAAACAGTATTTAAGGTTTATCAATATGCAGTCAGGTACTGTATATGGTAATTTAATCCAAGATACAGTCTCATGTATGCTATTCACAAAAAGAAAGAAAGATGTGTGATTTAATTCTTTCCAAGTACCTGTACACATAATTCTGTTGTGGGTTTTTTTGGGTCACAGCAGCAGGGAGGAAACTTGTGTTTTGTTTGATGGTACAGCAAAATTGTCATTTCCAGACTGCAGCAGGTACCTTGAACAGGCTCAGATGTCTTTATTTCTTCTTCACACAAACATCTAGTCGGTATCGCTGACGCTAACCTTTTTAATCTAATGTTTCCCATGTAAATTTTATGGGGAGCTCACAGGCCTAAAAACAGCTTTAATCATAAATTACAGTTGGTGTTGTTATGTAAGGAGAACTAAAGTGAAGTCTGAACAGAACAATTAGGATTGATTAATAACTCGCAGACGGCTGATATGTTCGTCAGACCTGCAACCAGATTTCAGTGGCTCAGGATTGTGTGAAACATCATGTCTGCTCGTGTTTGCTGACACGCCACCATGAAAATATATTGTTTCTAAAAGGTCAACTAAGCTTCTGTCTGACTTTTTGCACACTGTTTCTTTTCACTGGCATTTAAAACAAAGTAGTTGTAGGTCCTGAATGAGTCGTTCTGTGCAGTTTGTTAGCTAAAATCGTTGCAATCAAACTTGCAAGAAGTTATCTTTGGATGTAAGTGATTCACTTTTGGAGTCAACCTGATTCAAGATGGCTGCCACAGCCAACGTTTTAGTCTTTACATTTCTATATTTGATTATCCAAATAAATTGTTTTTAGTCACTAATAGGTTCAGTCTGAATATGTACGTTGTTACCGGTGCTTTCAGCTTCATCGGTTGGTTTGCCGCGCCTCGGAGCAGGGTGGAGACAGCTGCAATACTCGGCCAGACTGAGTCCGGGCGGCAAATCTCCCCGCCAGCAGAGGCGCCGTGGCCTGAGACTCCACCACCGGGACCTCCAAACCGCAGACTTTCACCGGGCTGGAGCACACTGAACCGTGTGGATCCCCTGGCATTGACACGCACTGCCTGTGGTGTGCGTTCAGCGACCCCACACGGGTCCGTACTTGACCAGGGCTGTCTGGTCTTGCCTCCCCGGGACTCCGTTGAGAAAACTCCCTCAGCTGGAGCATTTCCAGGAACCACCTATCACGAACAGAATGTGCCACAACAAACAACACCCAATCAATTATAAATCTGTAGTACAAAGAATGAATCATGCATGTTAGTTGGTTTGGAAGAGGCTTAATCTTCATTAGGGTTAATTATGAGTAGTTTTAAGGCGGTTCATACTTACAAAAAATACTGTACCTTTTCACTCAGCTCATAGCAGAAATTACACACATAACAATAACATCACAAGCGGCGGCAGAGCATAATTAAAAAATAACATAGCAAGCGGCGGCAGAGCATAATTAAAAAACATTGTACACCTTTTTCCTGAGTCAATAAGTCACATGTCGTCTAGTCAAGTCAATTGCTATAATTTTACAGAACCATCATATTTCTAAACATCCTCTGATCAGGTCCACTTCAGGCTTGAATGGTTCGAGCCTGCAGGCAGGAATCATTTCCAAGGGGGGGTCCCCCATCCTGCTTCACACTTTCACAGAGGGGAAAAAAAAACAGTGTTGTTAATTGCTCATTTGAAATATGCTTGCATCAATACTCCTTCCTCCATGACATGATTAAAAAACGTTCAAGACTGATGCCGCCTCAATATCAACGCAAGTGAACTTTGTTTATAACGCCAATTTATCAGTTATCCTTATTATTCTTTGTATACTAAAATGTATTTACCATCTTTTAGTTAATTAGTTATTTCTAGGAACATTTTCGGCCTAGTTGTTTCTAGGAAACATTTACAATCTAGTTATTTCTAGGGACCAATTTCAACCTTTCTATTTTTAGAAACATCTGTCAACCTCTTAACCCCCTTTTGAAACAAAACTCTACCTTGTTTCAATTATGCCAAAGTTATTTGGTTAATAAATTGGAAATTGTGTCTAAATTTACCATCCTTTAACCTTAGCACTAGTGTCAGATGTTTCCTAAACCTCTGCCTATTGCCACCAGTAATTTGGTTTTCACAACCATATAGCTAACAGTAATCTACGATATCATCTCATTTTCTTTAAAATTATAATCATTTACCAAAATGTACCCCTTGTGACACATCAGAATCCCAACATGCACTCCGCCAAGGATAACTGCAAAAACAAAAATATAAAAGTTAACTCGTTTTGGGGCCAGGAGCTAGGATCATTTCCCTTGCTCCCCTTCAGCTTCACCACAGTTACAAGAACCAGAAAAAGCAAGTCGTCAGATCCACCTGAGCATAGTATAACTGAGAATCATGAGGCCCGCGCTAGCAGGCCCTAATGTGCCTATGTGTTTCATTAAAAATTTATCATAGCAGCTGTAGTTTTGATCCCGGCCACTAAGATCAACGACAGATCCTCACAGATCAATATGGGGTGTGGCCTTTGCTGGTATGAGTGACTTCAGGACCATTTGTTCTCTTGTCTGTTTGGAGAACGTGTTCAGCTTTCTCTTGTTCCAGCCCCCAGTGAGACGTTCACTGGGTTCTGATTCTCGTCCGGACCCCCAAATCCGGACCGTATATCCTGGCCATTTGTGTCTGATGACCATGTTTCGACAGTTCTTTGAGAAAGTCTTTGCCTCTGCTCGGCTGAAAGTTTTTGTGGACAGTCTTTTGTTCTTTCGGTGCCTTTGTTGTTTTCAGTCGTTCCTTGCGTAAGCCCCTCAAAGTTCTTTGAGCAAGGTTACATATGAGTTTGTTCTTCCCAGTGAAGTCCCAGTGAGTCAGTTTCTGGACACACCTTCATATTAAATCTGATCCGATCTGATCAATAACCACAGTAGCTGAGATTCAAAAGTCAGATGCTGCATGTGTTTTGACAGAGGCCTATCTTAATGCATATTTACCATTATGTGTTCTGTATAGATGAGGTGGGATTCATAAGACTCACTCTTGTTCCATCAACACTGTTCAATGAGGCTATTTAAAAAATTGAAAAACTAAAAAATTTAAAAAATCATTAACAGACCAGGATCAAATTAATTTTCTGTTAACAATCTTTATTATGGAACCTTCGACGGAGGCATCTTTTAATCTGATCTGCACAACAGATCCAAAACATTAGTTTACCTAAAAGTGAAATAATCAATTTAACCCTGAAATCAAAAAATACTGTAGCCTACTTTTATTTCAGAAAATATAATTTACGGTCTTCTAAGACCCCCTTGCTAGTATACAGTCTATGATAATTAGCAAATTCCTTGAGCCTCCTAAGACCTGCCTTCTTGTTGGATTTATTTATGTATCGTGTATATTTTCATGCCCTCCTAAATTGTCAATTTGAAATTATTAAGCTCAGTGGCTCATTTATTCAAAGTAAAAATATGGGCTCTTTCATTTTGGCCTGTTGTTCCAGGTATATAACTATTAGTCCAGGGGTGTCAAACTCATTTTGATCTGGGGGCCGCATACAGCTTAATCTGATCTCAAGGGGGTCAGACCAGAATACTCATTCCAAAAGTCCACTTTTGTCTTTGTATTAGTGCAAAGAATAAAGAAATTATAAAAATATTAACATTAAATTAATTGTCCTTTTACATTTTTACTCAGTTTAACATTTAAGTGCATTACATATTAAAGAACTGATCAGTG
Source organism: Garcialebias charrua (assembly GCA_038048925.1). Lineage (NCBI taxonomy): Eukaryota > Metazoa > Chordata > Actinopteri > Cyprinodontiformes > Rivulidae > Garcialebias > Garcialebias charrua. The sequence continues at coordinate 2,602 of JBBPBX010036742.1, read as the reverse complement.
ATTGCACGTTTTAAAACATTTATTCAACAAACTGTTTTGTTAAATACCCTGATGCATGCTCCATAATCCATGTAGAGAAATCTAAAAAAAAAAAAATCTGGGCTTCTGGACATACAAAAAAACAGTTCTGTTAAAACCCTTTCCTGCATGTTAAAAGTGCATCAACATTTAGAAATGAATGAATTTTAAATCCATTTTCCACATCTATAAATATGTATTCATTTAAGACCTGTCTGTGAGGGCTACTCCCTCCTTAGCACTTTGAGATTTCCATTAATGAAAAGTGCGTTATAAATTGAATTCATTACTATTATTATTATTATTATTTTTCTTCAAACCCCAATCTGTCCTCTTCTTTTATTCATCTGACTCCAAACAGTTATTCAACTCTGTACCTGCATCCTTTTACTTTTATTAAATGTTTCAGAACGAATAACCCAACTGGATGACTAAATTAAAAAATAAAGTGACTCCGACCTGTTTTTGGTTTTTTCTAGAAATTATTATGCTCCTGTCTGCAGTACCTTTTTTCGTCCATCAGGGGTCTCCATTATACTCAGGCTCAATGTTGCCAGCTGTACGATAATTTTCGTATTTGTACGATAATTTTGCCCTCTGTACGATCAATAATCCCGACAAAGGCCAAAAATACAATAATTTCGCCATTCTGTAAACGTGTAGTTGTGATCGGTTTTCATCAGCCTGTCGCAACTGTCTGTCGGAGTTTTTTTTTTTTAACCCTGAAGGCGTCTTGGAATTCCAGCTAATCCTGCTTTTCTAAATGTGATCGGTTTTCATCAGCCTGTCGCAACTGTCTGTCGAAGTTTTTTGTGAACCCTGAAGGCGTCTTGGAATTCCAGCTAATCCTGCTTTTCTAAATGTGACAGAAGACTTTCTGTTGAGCTCATTTAGTTGCCCCCAGACAATAATGCGTATTAATGTCTATGGTTCCCCCAGTACTGACGCCACAAAGCTGTGAGTGCCTGTTAGACGCTACAGTACAGTACTTATTATTTTGTTTATAATGGGTGTACGATAATCCTACATTTCTCACCTGGCAACCCTGCTCAGGCTATACACGAAACAACTGTGTCTTTTGCGTCCCCATAGTTGCCAAATCCGCTTATTTCCAGCGGCATTGGGCTTGTTTTCCCTGGAGCCGCTTTCAAATTTGATCAGCCGCTTGTGGCGGGTTTTTATTTTCGCTTCTCGTGGACATTGAGTCGCTTAGTTGTGCTTGTTTTGAAGGAGCTGATCGCTTCTTTTGTCTAGCGATCTGGCAACCCTGCAGTCTTCGGGTCGACGCTCACAAGACGACGTGGACATTCACTGGATCTATTCACAAAAGTACGTCTTCCAAATTGGTAATCCACTTTCTCTGCTTCTTATATTGGGAAATACAAGTATGATGCGTTCGGTTCTACATCCTCACAGCCTATACACAAATTATAAGACTACATCTCGTAAACCACGTCGGACCTATGGCTCGTTAGCTTTGCTGTTAGCTGCTAAGTTCGTCTACAAAACTAAATTTGGATTATTTAAAGTCGATATTGTTTATCTACACGACGCGCCACTGTACGCTTTGTTAGCGAATCCGATGTGAGCTGTCTACCGTTACAAAGTTATAAAATGTCCGCTGTTGGGCAGCATATGTGGCCAGCCACGAGAAATGTAGGAACAAGTCGGCACAGCTCTAACTGAGAAAAAATCAATAAACCTTCAACTTCTGAGAAATTAGTGAAAATCGTTTTTTTGCAAAATGTACCAGTTGAAGTTGTGAAGAAACCATCCCATGCTTTAAAAAACACTTTATAAGTGTTTAAACTGTTAAACTTTGTGTTAGAATTAAGTTTGTTTTCAGAGTAAAACCAAGCCGCAGTGATTTGCGTACTGGGGGGCGGGGACCCTCACAGCTGATTAACATGCGGGACTTGTTTGGCTGGTATCAGAGCTCTTCGGCCAATAACGTGCAGCTTTGAAAGAAGCACATGGCTACTTAACAGCTATAGATCACCCAGTGGACACAAGGAACAAGGAAAATAATAAAATAAAGCCGATCAAAGCGTCAGAGCGGTCAGCTGTTTTTCGACCGACCCGAGGGGAAAAAAAAAGAAGCCTTTACTGCGTGCGCAAGCAAATCAGTTTCCATCCTACATAATACATCCATCCATACGTCCATCCATCCATCCACTATCTTTATTTCATTAGACAAAGCAGACACGCGTAATCACCGCGCCATGCGCGCAGCCACTGCGGTAAAGTGAGCCTCTACTCGGCTCCGTGTCTGCAGCCATGGTGAGCGCATCGCGCAATCACACGCGTTGGTTTTACAAATCGCAGCAAAGAAACTAAAATTTAAAGCACGATAATGGTGCACCAATTATGCAGATTCAACTGGCCGTTTGAAAAGGTAAAATGTACAGTTAAGATCGGATGGATCAGCCGTTCTCACGCAGCTGTCAGCTGCTGTCAGCTGCTGTCATCATGATAAAAAAGCTGAATGGAGCAGCGTGTTTAATTAAAATAGCCTTGTTTTTCCCAGATAATTTTGCTCTAAAATGTTTTTGTTTATCTTTATGTAAGGTTATCTTTAGAATTT
>JBBPBX010036741.1:8358-24715 GCA_038048925.1 Garcialebias charrua | reverse complement strand
CAGTCCTCAAAACTTTTTAAATCTTATTTAAAAACACACATTTATTCCTTGGCTTTTAACACGAGATCTTATCTTTTATGGCATGTTAACACACCTGCAGTAAGACTGGTATATGTATTTATTTTTGTATGCTTTTTATAGTTTTTAATTAACTTGTCTTTTATGTTATTGTACAGCACTTTGGTTGACCCTGTGGTTTTTAAAATGTGCTTTATAAATAAAGTTGATTTAAAACATCACACTGTGATCTTTGAAACTGCCAGAGTTTCCCTGGTAAAGTTGCTGCTGGGTGGTAGATGGGTAGATGGTAGATGGATGGTCTGTGAATTCTTTAACTTTAAACTGTCCAAAGGACTTTGGCCACTTTTAATTTTTGACTTTTTTTGTATGACTTCATCCTAGAACCAAATAATTTATAACGTAATAACAGTTGAGCAGATTCTAATAATCTTTATCTTATGATTCTTTAAAGGTCAAATGCAAATGGAAAGTTCTCTTAACTTCCAGTATGGATTTAAACACAATACACACTTCACATTATAAAATAAGTTTAGGAAATTGAATGTTCGAGGACACCACTTAAGAAAATATAACGTTTAATAGGAAAAGTTTGAAGTGACAAACAGAAGTAACAAATTTCCATCTGGTGTCTCACGTCTTCCTCCAGAAGATGACACAGGTTGTTGAATTCTGGTGATTTTCTTCTGTTGACTGTAAAAGAAAAATGTGATTAATTTAGTCCAGAAACTGTTTTTTTTTTTTTTAAACAACACAGTGTGATCACAACATGTTCATATACTGACTTTATCCTGTTGGAGTTATTTGAAATCAAATTCAATGTTTTATAGACATAACTGTGTCAAGCAACCTCCATTATTTGTCTCCCTTGTACTTTGTATCACATATCATCAATTATATCAAAAACCACATAGCTGATATTTTTCAAAAAAATATAGTGTGATCACAACATGTTCATATACTAAATGTATCCTGTTGGAGTTATTTGAAATAAAATTCAATGTTTTATAGACATAACTGTGTCAAGCAACCTCCATTATTTGTCTCCCTTGTACTTTGTATCACATATCATCAATTATATCAAAAACCACATAGCTGATATTTTTCAAAAAAATATAGTGTGATCACAACATGTTCATATACTAAATGTATCCTGTTGGAGTTATTTGAAATAAAATTCAATGTTTTATAGACATAACTGTGTCAAGCAACCTCCATTATTTGTCTCCCTTGTACTTTGTATCACATATCATCAATTATATCAAAAACCACATGGCTGATATTTTTCAAAAAAATATAGTGTGATCACAACATGTTCATATACTAAATGTATCCTGTTGGAGTTATTTGAAATAAAATTCGAATTTTTATAATTTATTTTCGTTGTGCAAGCACAGGTTTGGAAGAAGTCAAAGCGAAACTACTTTAAATGCAGCAGATTTGACCACTACGTGACAATATTAAAGCGTGGTTGAGCTCAGGAACCCTCGTACTATAAAGTCAGCTATGAAATATATTTTATATCTGTTCATTGAGCTACATTTTAAAGACATAAAGCCGCCCGCGCGCCGCGCGTTGCTCGTGGCGAACCTACTTTTTAAAATCCTGCAGTTTTGAGCAATACGTGATTTTATTAAGGACACGTTCAGCTGAAGACCCATCTTTGCTATAAATTTAAAAACAAATAATTGTTTTTACCGTGTTATTCATGTAAAGTCCTGCCGTGATCGCTTCCCTCACTTCCGTGAAAACAGCTCGAGTCTCCTCCTTCCTCCTTCCGGAGCGGGTGAGCTCGCCTCGGCACCCCTCTGAAACCAGCCCAAAAATCTCAAGAAATCTGGCGCGGAGCAGCACGGAATATCCGGTGGGAAAGGATGAAAGGGGGACTCTGCGACGCACATATGACGTAACATCCGACCCGAGCCGACCGGTGGAAAAGGGGCACAAGTCTCCAACCAAATCCATTTCTTCTCCTCCTTCAGCCATTGTGGGTTGACAAAACAGCTATTAAATCAACACAACAATAGCTTTGCTTGTGCAGCTTGCTACATATGCAGTTTGCTAGCTTTGGCTAGTACACTCTTTGACTATCCTATTAGTGTGTGAATACGCTGACGTTTCCATACTTCAGCGTACGGCATATGCCTGCTAGAGGGCCGTGGTGTCGCCAACTCAAAATCTGATAGGTTGAAGCAACAGTTTAATCGACATTTATTTTATGCTACATGGCCCGCAGAACTGATTGTGAAGGCCTCCAGGCAGATTTCTTTGACCCTGGCAACAAATAGTGGCTGAAATGTGATTGGTCAAATGCTTGCAAATGAAAATACACGTCTGTAAGTAGAGCAACCATAAATGTACGGAAGCGGACAGACCATTTGGAATTATTTAATACGTATTCATGGACAAAATGTAATATTTTTAGGCCAGCAGAGAAGGCCTTGCTGGCCTTGACGGCCCCACCACTGCTATGAGTATACAAGGTACTTTGTTGTCTTTTATATATTTTACTTCCTTAGTAAAGTAACATATCAACCAAGTGATTAACAATGTTTCTCTTATCTACAGTATATATTATAGTTTGACATTTCTATTCTTTAATAATGAGGTAGTGACCCATAAGTCTGAACGCTGACTATAACGTATTCATCAAGTTTTACGAATACTTGCTTTATGGGAGGGATATGCAACATTTGCATTCACAAGAGCCATTTATAAAATAAATAAATAAATAATTAAATGTCACATTTTTGTCATCTGTGTATGTTTCCCATACAAGACGAAATTCATCTCTGCATTTAACCCAACCACCACCAGGGGGTGCAGTGGGCAGCCATAGAAAGCACCCGGGGAGCTGGGGAAATAGGTGTGCACTCATAGACACCCCAAGGTGTGTAGTGGCCGGGGTTCGAACCTAGGTCCTTCGGGTCCAAAGTCGGAAGTTATGCTAAAGGTGAATGAGCAACAACACAAAATATAACATTAGATTTTAATAAATGCTATATAAAAACTTTAGTTTAATGCATTATTTGGGGGGAGTGGTGGCACAGAGGGTAGAGAAGGTGAACCTATGATCGGAAGGTTGCCGGCTCAACCCCACAGACTGACCACATAAACATGTGGGTTGGAATGGTGAACCACCCACACCTGCCTCCACCCTCATTTGCCCAACCCTGGGACCATGAGCAAGGCCACCAACCCCCACCATCTGCTCCCCTGTCACCCTAGTTATCAGTTCTCTGCTCCACACAGAAGGCTGTGGTAGCTCAGTGGTCTGTGGTTGCAAGAGGAAGGGCATCCGGTGTAAAAACAATTGCAAGTTAGTTTGCTGTGGGGACACCTAATTTTTTTATGTATTATTTTTATTATAGAACTATTGGAAAACTTTTGACAGTTTTTGGTACTTCTACAAGATTTACAATGCAAATCCTTTTGACGACTTGTGATATAGTAATTAAAAACATGTTACACAGTTGGCATAAATTTGGACAGGAAAACCAAAAAAACTAGCACATACAATGGTTATAAATGTATATATTATTCATTTACATGTTAGCTTTGGTCAAAGCTACAAATAGTCTCTGCAGAGTGGCCAAAGAGCTGCATGTGGCAGATCGCTGATCACTGTGCTTAAGCCATCAGTCAAACCTTCATGACAGCATGCAGAGAGAAACGGGTCTAAATGTGCTATTAACTGTTGAACTGACCCAGTTCAACTTCCCAGGTGTGCTGCCATGCAGTAATAAGTCCTACCAATCCAGACACCAGCTGGGTCAACACTTCATGACAACCGTGTCTCTGACCTGTGTACAGCCAGAGTTTCCGGTGCCAAAAAGGTTAATCACACCACAAGCACAACAAAGAGACATAGCATCAACTTTATGCAGACCTGCCAGCTCTGTCTGCTTTCATTTGACAAAAAGTTTTTTAAATACTTCTTGCATCAACAAAAAAAAAACCCGGAAATCTCCACAAAGAGTTTTTAATGTCATCCCATAATGTTTTGCAAATCAAGACTTATTTTCCCTTTTCTGTGTCAAGCTTTGTCTTGATATGTTTGCAGAAGTGTGGTGGGAGGGGAGATAGAGCTGATCCTGGCTGTCAGCAAATTAGATGCAAAGTACAACAAGGACACATCTTTGCTTGTGTGAGTGCACCTTGAATCTACAAAAACTCTTTAGGTCTTCATGTCTTCTTCTTCTTTCGGCTTTTCCCTCTTCAGGGGTTGCCACAGCGAGTCATCCTCCTCCATCTCACTCTGTCTTCTACATTCTCTGTCCTCACTCCATCTACCTCCATGTCCTCTCTAACTGCATCCATATACTGTATCTCATCTTTCTTTTTCCTGGCAGCTGCATTTCTAACATCCTCCTACCAATATACCCACTGTCCCTCCTCTGGACATGTCCAAACCATCTCAGTCTGGTCTCTAACTTTATCTCCCAGTTGTTCAACATGTGCTGTACCTCTGATTATCTCATTCCTGATCTTATTCATCTTTGTCACTCCTAAGGAGAATCTCAACATCTTCATTTCTGCCACTTCCAGCTCTTTCTCCTGTCTTTTTGTCAACGCCACTGTCTCCAAACTGTACACCAGCTGGTCTCCACACTGTCTTGTAAAGTTTTACTTTGACCTTTGTCACCACATTTTATAACAATATCACCAATTAATCTTATTTTAAAACAAAGCAAGGAATTTACCAGGTCCATTTTCTTTACTTCTCTATCCAGTAAAGGGCAGCATCACTGGCAATGACCTAAAATTGCACTTAACCACATGCATTATACATGCCAGCATGTCTGCAGTATGTGTGAAATTATATTCCCCCCCACCACCACACACACACACCCCCACACACACCCACACACACACACAAGTTTGTTTTTCTATCTTTGTGGGGCCATTGCATTGACTTCCATTCATTTTTCGTTCATTTCTATAGCCTAACCCTGACCTTTACCCTAAACCTAACCATTACCAATGCATACCTTACCCTAAACTTAACACATCCTCAATTCACACCGTAGTCCTAAACCTAACCCCTAACCCACCAACGGGACTTCTTCTTATGGGGCCCGGGCTTTGGGCCCCATAAGAAGCAGTTGGTCCTCACAATTTGGTATAACTCAGAAAAATTGGCCTGACAAAGTAACATAAACAAGGACACACACACACTTGCACAGAGACACAGACAGCTTTCATGATGGCTGATAATAAATATAACATGGGAATGCTTTAACCAGGAATTTCTTTTGAATTCAATGGCTCCAAAAAATGTAGAACTTATACATTCATCATTTATTTTCCACATTTGCTAGTTCCTGGTCACATTGTGTGGGAGAATACAGATTCAGTAATCCACCAAGAATGCACACGTGTACACTTTTACTTTACCTTTAATACAGAATCTCCAAACAAATGTTACCGTACTTTCTGCCTTTTAAGTCACTCCGCCCTATATGTCGCATTAGTCCAATTATGTCCAATAAAGTGGAAAAATCCATAAACGTGTCGCACCTCCGTATACGTCGCATCTATTATGCGTCACCGCTGACGCGTCGCGTATGTCACGTATCACCGCAAATGGCCACAGGAGCGTGCACGGTAGGAGTTTAACAAGATTAACACTTAAAAACAATTATTTGTTTGCTGAAAATTATTGCAAAGATGTGCCTGAGCTGAACTTTTCCTTAATAAATGCACATAACGTTCAAATCAGCTGAATTTTAAAAAATTGTTTTGCTACGTTGGTGCTGCGAAGCGTGCACGCGCAGCGAGCTGATACGCTTCATTTCTTTAAAATAAACACCTAAAAAATATATTTGTTTGCTGACATTATAGTAAAAGTGTTTCTGAGCTGAACTTTTCCTTAATTCATTCAACCTTTATTTATACAGGCTAGCCTCGTTGAGTCACGGGGACTCATTTACAAGAGGGACCTGTCTCACTCACACCAAACAATAAATGCATATAATGGTCAAATCAGCTGGATTAAAAAATTAGTTTTGCTACGTGCACCCGCACGGGTGGGAACGCATTTCTTTAAAATTTAGCAAAATAAACACCTAGAAAAATATATTTGTTAGCTGACATTATAGTAAAAGTTTTTCTGAGCTTAAAGTGTCACTGACATGATTTTTTTTACTATTCATAAAATTGCTCAAAATATATACTGTATCTTGTATCATTCAACTATGTTCGTTTTTGCAAACAAAATGATAAATCAATTTAATTTTGCTTTAAAAGTTATTTTAAACTTCGCGCCGTGTTCATTTGTGGGAAATCCGATTACACGCGAATGCCCCATCTGTGACGTAAAATCGGGCTGAGGGCTCTGGTCTCTGGTCTCTGGTCTCTTTAATAGCGGACAATTTAAAACCCGACAAATTTATTAATCTATGTGAAGATTTGAGTTATTTGTCTTCAGTTTGTGAAGCAGAAAATAGTTTGGGTGATGGAACAAGAAACAGCAGGATCTAATTTATGTCTGATGCCGTGTGAGACTTACCTTCAGGTCGAGCAGCTCATACGCACAATGACAAGCCCAGAGCTCTGCCCGATTTTACGTCACAGATGGTGCATTCGTGTGTAATCGGATTTCCCATGAATAAACACGGCGCAAAGTTTAAAATCACTTTTAAAGCAAAATTAAATTGATTTATCATTTTGTTCGCAAAAACGAACATATTTAAATGATAAAATATATTTATTTTGAGCAATTTATGAAAAGTAAAAAAAATCATGTCAGTGACACTTTAACTTTTCCTTAAAGAGCGACTAAACGGGCTCTGGGTCTTTAACTCCTCCCCAAGTTCAAATTCAAAAACTTCACCAATATGGGCGTTCCGATAGACTGCAGAGGCACCGCCTAGAGGAGGAGAGGAGGTGGGGTTAGAGCGAGTAGGTGGGTGTGGCCAGGACCGTGACATGCAGCTAGCATTAGCATAATATATGCAGCATGGAGAGTGACCAAAGCGACACCTCTAGTTTTGTCAGCGAGGTGGAGGAGGTCTATGACTTTTCTCCACTTTCCTCACCAGAAGAGGAGGAGGTAGAGGTGGAGGACTTTTCTCCACCTCCATCACCTGAAACTGAGGGAGACTTGGAGCAGAGCTCAATTGGCCCTGAGCCTTATCAATTTGAGCCCCTGGCTTCAGGCCCTGACGCTGTTGAAGAATCTGGTGGTGTGGAACGAACGGGTCCAGCATCTGAGTGGTAAATTTATATTAACATAGGCTAATGTTCAAAGCAGTAACAAATTATTTTTTTAAAATAATTTAACTATCTCAAGTAAGACGTATGTATCCACATTGTACAGAAATAAATAAAAAAACCTCTTTCAACAGGTGTACCTGTGGTCACTGCAGCTTCCTCTCACCTGTAGAAAACGTTTGTTGTAGGGAGACGCCAAAGGTATAATTATGAATAATTTAGTACTTCCTAAAGCCCTAATAAATATACTATATATTAATAAAAACATTAATTAACCTGGTCTTGAATACAGTACACTGTGCATTTCATTGTGTTAAAAGCCTTTCTCAATATTTTCCTGGGATGTGAATTACTATGGGTATGCATTATATATATCTCATTACTCTACCAGTAAACTCTACACTTGTTATGTAAACACTAGACCTCTGTATTGATATACATTTCCAAATCATACATAAAAGTCAAAATTCAAAGTCAACTTTATTGTCCAAACAGCAATATGTACAGAACATACACAGGATTGAAATTGCATTTCTCTCAGATGCATGGTGTAACAAACATTTAATAAACATTTTTACATCTCTGCAATTTTTACAAAGTCATGTGTAAATTTAATATAAATTCTAATTGTTTGAAGTGTGCCAATATTAAATGTTGTAAAACAAAAGAAACGCAGTGCAATAATCATTTAGAGAAATCCAAATTGTACATTAATAAAAAAGTTATAGGAAGCATACACTTTTTAAACGTTAAAATTAAAAAGTTTGCTGTACTTGAATTTATGACTTATAAACAAATCCCTTTCTGACATAGGTTATGGCCAGATGTGAGGAGATGGGTGTTGACACCTGTGTAACAGACCACCCTGGTTTTGAACCCATTGCGCTAAATCCCCACGTGCTGCAGGCAGTTTATGGGGAGTACCTGCAGTACTTTGGTGAAATGCAGGAAAGCATGTTGAACAGGTTAGTAACATGAGGAGCCATTAATATCTTTATGACTCAGTGTATTTTACACACATACTGTTAACATCTCTATTTCAGCCGTTACAGACACCTGGCATACAGGAATGTAGTTCGTTGGATCTGGGGATATTTGGGACGTCATATTCGTGTGGTAATCCCATCCTGTGTGGTCACACGAATCAGGCAGGAGTTCCCAGAAGATGGACCATACACAGGATTCCTTCCTCCACTCCACTTTTAATTATTAGGTAACGGTTAATGCAGAAATTTTCAACAAGAATGCTAGGGATTTTTATTAATAGAACACAGTTGCAAGAGTAAGGCATTTCATGGATTTTTCTGATACAGATTGTTTATTATAAATATGTATTAATTTCTTTTTCACAACAATCTTTTTCTCTCATGTTTCATAAAAAAATCGTGACCTGTGTCTGCTCACTGCCTCCTTCTTGTCTGGTTTCAGAAATTCAGCACATAATGTTGGAGGTACTTTAATTTGATCCGCGAACTTCTGGTACTGCAGAGGGTCTTCCACAACCTCATCGAACAGCAGCCCCATCAACTTCTCAATGTAGCCTTCATAAAAAATTTACAATTACACAATTTGTACAAATAAAAATGCTATGCTCAATTCTAAAATTACATACCTGTTGTTGGTTTTGTCTTCATGGGTCTCACGGTGTAGTCTCCATGCTTATATTTAGGATAAGCAATGCAGTATCTCAGCTCTACCACGTTCTACCAAAAAATTGAACAAATTCAATAAACACATGTAGGGGGAACTGCCACTAGGTGGGGCCCCTGCCTAGACCCTGCATAGACTTTTTCACAAGGTTATCCTACTCCAATGTTATTACATTTACCTGCACAGCATTCCATGGTAAGAGAAAACCACATTCTTTGGTGCAAATTTCAAAAGTAAACTATGGAAAGCCTCGATTGATGATGTGTGGTACTGTGGGCTCATCTTCTGTATGTCTGTCAGTGACAATAGACTCCACTTTCAGACCTCTTTGCTCCAGCACTGAGAGACTCCTTTTAAATCCCTCCTTCTCCATTCGCACACTGTTGCCAACTTCATTGCTCTGTAAAAAAAAAAAAGAAATTTTTTTTAAATAATGTATACTGTACTAAATATGAAGTGATACACTGTAGATGTTTTTCTTACTTGAACTAGTTGGATGTCTATTATGCAATTTGCAACAAGATCCATCATGGTGTAACTTCCATATTTTGCACAGTGCCCTGGAAGTATTTGATTCTATGTTTAGGTTTTTTACATGATATCCTCTACACAAAGTGTAAAAGGTTAATAGGAGTACCAGTAAGAAATAAAACCTGAAAATACCTGGTGAATCAGCTCTCATGTCACCACCAAGTGTCAAAGACCCACGAGCCCTGGCCTCGTTGATGTAGTTATCCTGCTCCAGCTTCCACTGCCAAAAGACTGTGGGGATGAGGAGGGTTTTTTGATGTTTGTGGAAGCACGTCTCAGAGATTCCCTGGATTTTGAACTCATCATGGACCTTAAAAAAAAAAAAAGTTTTTATCACCTTACAATCAAACATAATTGAAAAACATTACTGTTTTCTTACCTTATTGATTTGACGAAACGAGGACCCAGTGAATAGTACAGCTGCACAGAGCTGAAGGTTGCCTGCTGGGATGTTTTTAACCAATGGCTGACTGGACCACTCATTGGTGTGGTCACATCTACTGCACCGTTGTTTCACTTTTAAAAGTGTTCCAATTGTAGTTTTTTCAACTACACAGCTGTGTGTACAGACAGGACACTTCCAGAAAAGCTCAAGCAGCTGTTCTTCGAAAACAATGTATTTTTTTGCTTTGTGGGCTGGGAGGGGGACTTCATTGATGGAACTATGTAGCAATAAAGACAAAAAAAAATTACAGCTGAACTATACATAAATTATGTTACCAATTGTTTAACTTACATTGAACGGTGTACAGTAATCTCACTTCCATCCAGATGGTAAGAGGAATCATCGGCCGGCACCTCGATTCTCTTTCTTTTAACTGGTGTCGAACTTGCACGTGGACACTCTGGGAATGGCATCTCCATGAAGGACCCAGTATCACATGACACACTCCTGCCTGTTGGTCGTGTTTGTGTGGCTATTAAAAAAATAAATAGCTTTAAAATTATGTCTCTACTTACACATTCATAATAAAATTCTGACTGGGACTTTTTTACAAGATTTTATAAGAATCATTTAGAAATAAAGACGTGTAGTAAAGGAAAGTTTTTAATAATAAATATGTAAGAATAATTCACCTTTGCTTCTCCTAGGAGGCTTCATGTTGGCCTGAACACCGAATGATTTAGTGATTACAGGTTCAGTCTGACATCCCATTTCTCGTGTTAGTTTGGGCTGTATTTTTTGCTGTAAAAAACAAAAATAAATATTTATTATGTCAATTTCAATTTATTCACTCAAGTATTTATGATGATATTCAAACGTTGTGATATTAACAAGGTTTGATCATAATCATTTCATGGCTACAGATTATTAATTAAAAAAACAGTGATATTCATTCACCAACTAAAAATTTCATAAATACCTTTGATCCATAACATTTGCACAACAATCAAATGAACAACAGTTCATCAAGAGCTGTTACATTCAACCTGCTAACATTGGCAACATCTAAACATATGTCCACGTCTCAATTTTTTTTGGATGCTGCAGTCTTCCATAACATAGTTTATTTTGATAATATTAAACACTACATTTTTTGCATTGAAATGTAATTACAACACAAACTAGCAACAGCTAAAAATGCCACATCCATATTTATGTCCTGCCACAACTGAGACGCAGCAGCACCCGGACAAAACAAGAACTGTGTCCTACATTCTATTCGGCCACTAAATTAACAAAAAAAGAGAATGACCATTTAATCCCTAACACCACCTCAAATACACGGGCGTGTCACCACCGCATTTATACATAAAAGTAACCAAAATACCTAAAACTAACGACTCACCGTCTCGTGGTGGACACAAAACACATAATAAATTAATCCTGCCGCGTTAATTTGGCTTGAAACAGCGGTGTTCACTGCGGATTTGTCCAAGTAAGCACACAAACAACTAGCCACACAGAGTTAGCACCGAGTTCACCTATGACCCGGAAGATATCAAGATTCTATAGGCAGTCAACAGATTTAATGAAAAGTAACTAAAATGATACTAAAAGGAGTACTCACCTCTGAACGGATTGTATCCTGGTGGTCATCTACTGCACTCTTGTTTCTGAATTAAATGTCGATGCTCACAATGCTAATGCTATGTTTCTATGCTAGGCTACTATCGCTAACCAACTCCCGCGATCTTCAGGGGAGTGGCTATGAGTGAACTACTTTTATACCCACGGATCTTCAGGGGAGTGGCTACGCAAAACAGGATGTGACGAAATTGTGCCAAAATTAATGACTGTGCCAAACGTAAACTAATGGGAAAATCAGGGTGCAATACCACAGTTCAACCCATAGGACTACGAATACTCGTTTTTAGACCAAATATTGCCGATTTTAACTAATACGCACAAATACATGAAAAATAACTCAAAAATAGTGCTCAGAAACTTTTTAAACACATTCTAGGGAGTTTATCAGCTAAAAAAAGTTAAATTTGGGTTTAGTCGCTCTTTAATAAATGCACGTAATCGTCAAATCAGCTGGATTTAAATTGTTTTGCTTTGACGGTCTTCCAAACTGTCGCACTCGCGCTGCAAAAATAAATTGTAAATAAATCAATTTTTTGCTCAGACATCTCCTAAAGCTAACTCATTATAAATGTCCATCCAGTGATCACTTTCTGTAAGTTTCATCAAAATCTGTCCTGTGTTTCTTGAGCTGTATTTTGCTAACAAACACTGAGGTAACAGCAGGGGCGGAGTGGGACAACTTTTCAGCCCGGGAGTTTAATGGCCAAGAGTGGCCCATTTTTTCACATTTTAAAAATATTAGGCAAAAATGTAGCATATATATTTTTAATTGCAATACAATCAACAACTTTTTTTTTGTATAATTTTTTGTTACATTTTGTTACAATTCAGCAAATCAGGTGGGAAAAAAACTAAATTAGTTGACTTAAAAAACAGAAAAAGATAAGTCAATTCTTTGTTGCTCTTTCCATATCAGACTCAAAGATTACTGAAAAACTCAAAACGTAATTTTGTTGGCTTGAACGTTGGCCAGCTGTCATGAGAAGTTTGCACTAAATACAGTGACAAAAAGATAAACCATAAAACTATTTTACATTCAAAATATTAAATTTGAGGCCAGATAAAATGTCAATGAGACCAGATTTGGCCCATGGGCCTCGAGTTTGACATGTGATCTACAGCATCAGTAAGCGCCTAAGAAGTGCACTAGTTTCTGCCACCATATTTGTTACTTTGTCATTGTCAATGGACATAAGAAGTTCTTTCTCTGTGGACATCAGCATAAATGCCTCCAAATGCTCCTGGTTAAGTGTGCTTCATAGTCTATTCTTGATGAACTTGAGAGTAGAGAAGCTTCTTTCACATGCAACCTGAGACAATGAAAGGGTCAACAAATATTTGTATGCCAGCCCTATAACTGGGTAGGCATCTGTGAAAAGGTTATACTGTGTCAATATAAGGTAAACACAGATAACACAGTTTCTGCAAGAAGAACAAGCCCTGCTTTCAAGTTCAATCTCTGGTTCAACTGAGCCCTCCTGGCCACCCTGTTCCATCTCAGTACCATCCTGACAGTGGACTCTTCCAGAGGGGACTTTTTGAGCCTATCCCACTGGGATGCTAGACTGGACAGCTTTGTGTGTAAAGTACTCACTGTGGCTCTCTCATCAAATCTAAGCAGATTTTTGCTTATTTCTTGAAGTGCTGAGCTCTTGAGTCCTTTAAGCCTTATCTCTGAAAAGTTTTTAGGGTCAAGACAAGCAAAATCAGAGACAAGTTTGGCATTGGTTGCAATATGTATGCATATGCATGAGTTTATTTTTATTTGTCTATTAAATGTGTTGCTTTAACATTTTTCTGTCTCCTGTTTTCACTTCACCTCATGCATTTATGCCTCATTACGTAAATAAAGACTTGTGTGGAAAAAAAAAATTACATTTAAATTAAGTCATCCAAGAGTAAAAGTAAAAACAAAAAATATACAGGTCTACCGGTATTTTAAGCACAGTAAAATGTAAAATTATGAATTAAAATATATAATTTGTTGGAACTAAGCTGGAAAAAAAACCATGATGGCCAATTAATTTTTAAAACATGAGATAAAGTTCTCTTTTAATTTAAATTGTCCTTTGACGTTTATTTATTTATTGGTCAATTTATATATTTCTGCTTTTATTTTTAGGCTATGTCAGTTTAGGTCCACTTGACTTTCATGCATGTTTAGTGACATAGTGTACAACGTTGTGACATTAGCTTAATTTATTATGCTAGTTTTTAATTTATGTCATTACCTGTTGCTTCTTCTGTCTGTCTCTTTGAAAAAATGTCTGCTTTGCACATTTGGCAGCTTCCTCCTGTAACGCCTTTCTTTTCTTCAACCTGACTTTTTCAGCTCCACCTGGCCTCTTCCTATCCATTTTTATTGCTAATTAGCAGTTTGGACTCCGCGCTGCTCCATCACCTGATGTTTTGGAAAATACGTGCTTTGCTCCTGGGTTGGACTCAACCAACGGTGAACTTTCAGGGGTGTTTTTTATCAAATGGTAGCTCCCAAACTGCCGGCACAGTGAGCGCAGTCTCTTAAAGGGATCAGCGCTTTAAGAGGCTGCAGTCTCTTAAAGTGATCAGTGCTCCCTCCCTTTAAGAGGCTGCAGGCTGCAGCCTCGGAGGGACGTCGATTTTGAGCAGATTTATTCAACCGTCATCATTTTCCCCGTGCGCCTATCGGCCCATTCATGACGCGGCCCATCGGGAATTCTCCCAAAACTCCCGATGGTCACTCCGCCCTTGGGTAACAGTAGTTCATACCTCCAGAGAGCAGGAGGCCGTGCTGCGACAGAGTGAGTCCGAGCAGTGAAGGCTTCTGTCGGACACATGAGCTGGGAACGATCAATGGACCCTAGTTGCCGAAAGTGGTACTGCGCCCCTAGCGGCCGAAAGTGGTACTGCTCCATTTTTTTTTGTCAGAATGAATGGAAACGGTCATATCTCAGCCAAAAATTGGTCTAAAAATATGGGGAAAAAATCCCTAAATATGTCACTTGGCCCCATAAGTCGCAGGACATGAAAATTAGTTTTTTTTTTAAACTGTGATTATAGGCCAGAAAATACGGTACTCAAAGGTTACTGGACTTCTTTTTGGATTCTAAAAATAAGTTTCACTTCTCATTTGTTGAGCTTTTCCAAGAGACAAAAGTTATTCAAAGATAAAAAATAAATAAAGTTTTAGTTTTCTTTTTAGGCGTACCATGCTCTGAATGACTGAGAAGATAAACCAGCACAAAGCAGAATCTCTAGTTACCCTAGCATGCTGGACAACAGAGTACAGAGAGAAAAGATATGCACGAGGAAAACACACAACATCCACACAAAAATGTCTGCACATTTTTTTTATTTAGTCACATATGAAATACAGAGTCTAGACACATGGCCTTTGTAATATTATCATCAAATCACAGCCATATCTCTGTCAACTGTAGAGCATGCAGCACTAGTAAGTGCAGTCCATTCACCATGATTGTATTACCAGACGAGCAGAAGCCTCAGGATCAATCATCAGGCTGTCACATGAAGTTGGAAAAACTACAATGGATTTATTTTCTCTTACAAGCCTATTCAAAGGGAACTATTTCTCCAATGCTTTGGTTTTGGCAGGTAGATGCAACAATAAAACAAAAACATTGTACGTTACATTTTTTTTCTGTTGTAGTTCAAATATCTTTCAAATACACGTGAGCATAAGCGCTTGGAGTATGTGTTGGAAATGAATTTAAGCTACTACCACAATACAGTACATTGTTTTTGCTGAATAGCTTTAATATTGACTTATTGCTATTTGTATGTTTATTACCATGTGAATTACATGCCCATGTTTTTGAAATACAAAAATCACAGTGCCAGCTAGTGACCTGACATGGAAGATGCAGCAGATTGAGCGAGAACAGCATTCCAGTGTTATGATTTTTTTTATGATTGTCTATTGTTGCCTGCACCTCATGTGTGTTCTTTGTTTAAAACGTCTCTCTTGTAAATGAGTCCTTGTGAGTCAATGAGACTACCAGTAACTAAATGGTAAATGGTAAATGGAGCTTACTTATATAGTGCTTTCCAGCCCCCTTTGAGGGGCCCCAAGGCGCTTTGCAGTACCAACCATCTACCCATTCATACACACATTCACACACCTGTAGCGGTAAGACTGCCTTGCAAGGCGCCAACCAGTCCTACCGGGAGCAACTCGGGGTTAAGTGTCTTGCCCAGGGACACAACGAGGTATGCCGTGACCGGGGATCGAACCCGAGACCTTCCGGTCCTGAGCCGGCTGCCTTGCCTCTACACCATCTCGGCCCCTCATATAAAGGTTGAATGAGTAAATTTGGAACTTTTTCACAGTCACCACTGGGATACACCACTGGGATATCTAACATTTCCAGAGAATGTTCACATGTTAACAGGCCCTTGAGCATTGCTCAAGCTAAAGTTACATTCAGCTTCAACTTATTCTTCTTCCGAAAGAGCGTTTTTTAGGCTCTTTGTTTAATTTATTTTAATTTAACGTTTATTTATACAGGTAGTCTCATTGAGTCAGGAGGACTCATTTACAAGAGAGACCTGTTTGGGAGCAGATGGTTTGGGGTTAAGGGCCTTGCTCAAGGGCCCAGAGTGGGGCAAATGAGGGTGGAAGCAGATGTGGGTGTTTTAACTTTTCCACCCATATTTTTGATGATGTTGGTTTCACCAATCCCACTTTGTTTGCCTGACTCAGAATAAAAATGTTTTGATCACATGCATGACTTTAATTCGTTGTTTTCTGGATGTACATCACTTTTTTTATGATTGTTTCCTCTGGTACTGATGCTGTACAGCTGGAAGGATTTCTACAGAGACTATTTTTAATTTACTTTTGGACATTTGCTATGATGCATAACCATGGCAACAAGGTATATATATATACTGTATATATATATATATATA
>JBBPBX010036740.1:18428-31320 GCA_038048925.1 Garcialebias charrua | reverse complement strand
ACAGTCCAGATCCAGTAACAGGACAGTTCAGATCCAGTAACAGGACAGTTCAGATCCAGTAACAGGACAGTCCAGATCCAGTAACAGGACAGTCCAGATCCAGTAACAGGACAGTCCAGATCCAGTAACAGGACAGTCCAGATCCAGTAACAGGACAGTCCAGATCCAGTAACAGGACAGTCCAGATCCAGTAACAGGACAGTCCAGATCCAGTAACAGGACAGTCCAGATCCAGTAACAGGACAGTCCAGATCCAGTAACAGGACAGTCCAGATCCAGTAACAGAACAGTCCAGATCCAGTAACAGGACAGTCCAGATCCAGTAACAGAACAGTCCAGATCCAGTAACAGGACAGTCCAGATCCAGTAACAGTCCAGTCCAGATCCAGTAACAGAACAGTCCAGATCCAGTAACAGGACAGTCCAGATCCAGTAACAGTCCAGTCCAGATCCAGTAACAGAACAGTCCAGATCCAGTAACAGGATAGTCCAGATCCAGTAACAGAACAGTCCAGATCCAGTAACAGAACAGTCCAGATCCAGTAACAGGACAGTCCATATCCAGTAACAGAACGGTCCAGATCCAGTAACAGGACAGTCCAGATCCAGTAACAGGACAGTCCAGATCCAGTAACTGTACAGTCCAGATCCAGTAACAGGACAGTCCAGATCCAGTAACAGGACAGTCCAGATCCAGTATTTGTACAGTCCAGATCCAGTAGCAGGAGAGTCCAGATCCAGTAACAGGACAGTCCAGATCCAGTAAGAGGACAGTCCAGATCCAGTAACTGTACAGTCCAGATCCAGTAACAGGACAGTCCAGATCCAGTAACAGGACAGTCCAGATCCAGTAACTGTACAGTCCAGATCCAGTAACAGGACAGTCCGGATCCAGTAACAGGACAGTCCAGATCCAGTAACTGTACAGTCCAGATCCAGTAACAGAACAGTCCAGATCCAGTAACTGTACAGTCCAGATCCAGTAACAGGACAGTCCAGATCCAGTAACTGTACAGTCCAGATCCAGTAACTGTACAGTCCAGATCCAGTAACAGGACAGTCCAGATCCAGTAACAGAACAGTCCAAATCCAGTAACATCACAGTCCAGATCCAGTAACAGGACAGTCCAGATCCAGTAACAGAACAGTCCAGATCCAGTAACAGGACAGTCCAGATCCAGTAACAGGACAGTCCAGATCCAGTAACAGGACAGTCCAGATCCAGTAACAGGACAGTCCAGATCCAGTAACAGGACAGTCCAGATCCAGTAACAGGACAGTCCAGATCCAGTAACAGGACAGTCCAGATCCAGTAACAGGACAGTCCAGATCCAGTAACAGGACAGTCCAGATCCAGTAACAGAACAGTCCAGATCCAGTAACAGAACAGTCCAAATCCAGTAACAGAACAGTCCAGATCCAGTAACAGGACAGTCCAGATCCAGTAACAGAACAGTCCAGATCCAGTAACAGAACAGTCCAGCTCCAATAACAGTCCAGATCCAGTAACAGAACAGTCCAGATCCAGTAACAGAAGAGTCCAGATCCAGTAACAGGACAGTCCAGATCCAGTAACAGTCCAGTCCAGATCCAGTAGCATAACAGTCCAGATCCAGTAACAGGACAGTCCAGATCCAGTAACAGACAGTCCAGATCCAGTAACAGGACAGTCCAGATCCAGTAACAGGACAGTCCAGATCCAGTAACAGGACAGTCCAGATCCAGTAACAGGACAGTCCAGATCCAGTAACAGGACAGTCCAGATCCAGTAACAGGACAGTCCAGATCCAGTAACAGGACAGTCCAGATCCAGTAACAGGACAGTCCAGATCCAGTAACAGGACAGTCCAGATCCAGTAACAGGACAGTCCAGATCCAGTAACAGGACAGTCCAGATCCAGTAACTGTACAGTCCAGATCCAGTAACAGAACAGTCCAGATCCAGTAACAGGACAGTCCAGATCCAGTAACAGAACAGTCCAGATCCAGTAACAGAACAGTCCAGATCCAGTAACAGGACAGTCCAGATCCAGTAACAGGACAGTCCAGATCCAGTAACAGAACAGTCCAGATCCAGTAACAGAACAGTCCAGATCCAGTAACAGGACAGTCCAGATCCAGTAACAGGACAGTCCAGATCCAGTAACAGGACAGTCCAGATCCAGTAACAGGACAGTCCAGATCCAGTAACAGGACAGTCCAGATCCAGTAACAGTACAGTCCAGATCCAGTAACAGGACAGTCCAGATCCAGTAACAGGACAGTCCAGATCCAGTAACAGGACAGTCCAGATCCAGTAACTGTACAGTCCAGATCCAGTAACAGAACAGTCCAGATCCAGTAAGAGGACAGTCCAGATCCAGTAACAGAACAGTCCAGATCCAGTAACAGAACAGTCCAGATCCAGTAACAGGACAGTCTAGATCCAGTAACAGGACAGTCCAGATCCAGTAACAGAATAGTCCAGATCCAGTAACAGGACAGTCCAGATCCAGTAACAGAACAGTCCAGATCCAATAACAGGACAGTCCAGATCCAGTAACAGTCCAGTCCAGATCCAGTAACAGAACAGTCCAGATCCAGTAACAGGACAGTCCAGATCCAGTAACAGTCCAGTCCAGATCCAGTAACAGAACAGTCCAGATCCAGTAACAGGACAGTCCAGATCCAGTAACAGAACAGTCCAGATCCAGTAACAGAACAGTCCAGATCCAGTAACAGGACAGTCCAGATCCAGTAACAGAACGGTCCAGATCCAGTAACAGGACAGTCCAGATCCAGTAACAGGACAGTCCAGATCCAGTAACTGTACAGTCCAGATCCAGTAACAGGACAGTCCAGATCCAGTAACAGGACAGTCCAGATCCAGTATTTGTACAGTCCAGATCCAGTAGCAGGAGAGTCCAGATCCAGTAACAGGACAGTCCAGATCCAGTAAGAGGACAGTCCAGATCCAGTAACTGTACAGTCCAGATCCAGTAACAGGACAGTCCAGATCCAGTAACAGGACAGTCCAGATCCAGTAACTGTACAGTCCAGATCCAGTAACAGGACAGTCCGGATCCAGTAACAGGACAGTCCAGATCCAGTAACTGTACAGTCCAG
The DNA here is from genome assembly GCA_038048925.1 of Garcialebias charrua. NCBI lineage: Eukaryota > Metazoa > Chordata > Actinopteri > Cyprinodontiformes > Rivulidae > Garcialebias > Garcialebias charrua. Next base: position 28,215 of record JBBPBX010036740.1, on the reverse strand, counting down.
ATCCAGTAACAGAACAGTCCAGATCCAGTAACTGTACAGTCCAGATCCAGTAACAGGACAGTCCAGATCCAGTAACTGTACAGTCCAGATCCAGTAACTGTACAGTCCAGATCCAGTAACAGGACAGTCCAGATCCAGTAACAGAACAGTCCAAATCCAGTAACAGCACAGTCCAGATCCAGTAACAGGACAGTCCAGATCCAGTAACAGAACAGTCCAGATCCAGTAACAGGACAGTCCAGATCCAGTAACAGGACAGTCCAGATCCAGTAACAGGACAGTCCAGATCCAGTAACAGGACAGTCCAGATCCAGTAACAGGACAGTCCAGATCCAGTAACAGGACAGTCCAGATCCAGTAACAGGACAGTCCAGATCCAGTAACAGGACAGTCCAGATCCAGTAACAGGACAGTCCAGATCCAGTAACAGAACAGTCCAGATCCAGTAACAGAACAGTCCAAATCCAGTAACAGAACAGTCCAGATCCAGTAACAGGACAGTCCAGATCCAGTAACAGAACAGTCCAGATCCAGTAACAGAACAGTCCAGCTCCAATAACAGTCCAGATCCAGTAACAGAACAGTCCAGATCCAGTAACAGAAGAGTCCAGATCCAGTAACAGGACAGTCCAGATCCAGTAACAGTCCAGTCCAGATCCAGTAGCATAACAGTCCAGATCCAGTAACAGGACAGTCCAGATCCAGTAACAGAACAGTCCAGATCCAGTAACAGGACAGTTCAGATCCAGTAACAGAACAGTCCAAATCCAGTAACAGGACAGTTCAGATCCAGTAACAGCACAGTCCAGATCCAGTAACAGGACAGTCCAGATCCAGTAACTGTACAGTCCAGATCCAGTAACAGGACAGTCCAGATCCAGTAAAAGAACAGTCCAGATCCAGTAACTGTACAGTCCAGATCCAGTAACAGGACAGTCCAGATCCAGTAAAAGAACAGTCCAAATCCAGTAACAGGACAGTCCAGATCCAGTAACAGAACAGTCCAGATCCAGTAACAGGACAGTCCAGATCCAGTAACAGGACAGTCCAGATCCAGTAACAGGACAGTCCAGATCCAGTAACAGGACAGTCCAGATCCAGTAACAGAACAGTCCAGATCCAGTAACAGGACAGTCCAGATCCAGTAACAGGACAGTCCAGATCCAGTAACAGGACAGTCCAGATCCAGTAACAGGACAGTCCAGATCCAGTAACAGAACAGTCCAGATCCAGTAACAGAACAGTCCAAATCCAGTAACAGAACAGTCCAGATCCAGTAACAGGACAGTCCAGATCCAGTAACAGAACAGTCCAGATCCAGTAACAGAACAGTCCAGCTCCAATAACAGTCCAGATCCAGTAACAGAACAGTCCAGATCCAGTAACAGAAGAGTCCAGATCCAGTAACAGGACAGTCCAGATCCAGTAACAGTCCAGTCCAGATCCAGTAGCATAACAGTCCAGATCCAGTAACAGGACAGTCCAGATCCAGTAACAGAACAGTCCAGATCCAGTAACAGGACAGTTCAGATCCAGTAACAGAACAGTCCAAATCCAGTAACAGGACAGTTCAGATCCAGTAACAGCACAGTCCAGATCCAGTAACAGGACAGTCCAGATCCAGTAACTGTACAGTCCAGATCCAGTAACAGGACAGTCCAGATCCAGTAAAAGAACAGTCCAGATCCAGTAACTGTACAGTCCAGATCCAGTAACAGGACAGTCCAGATCCAGTAAAAGAACAGTCCAAATCCAGTAACAGGACAGTCCAGATCCAGTAACAGAACAGTCCAGATCCAGTAACAGAACAGTCCAGATCCAGTAACAGGACAGTCCAGATCCAGTAACATAACAGTCCAGATCCAGTAACAGGACAGTCCAGATCCAGTAACTGTACAGTCCAGATCCAGTAACAGGACAGTCCAGATCCAGTAAAAGAACAGTCCAAATCCAGTAACAGGACAGTCCAGATCCAGTAAAAGAACAGTCCAGATCCAGTAACAGAACAGTCCAGATCCAGTAACAGGACAGTCCAGATCCAGTAACAGAACAGTCCAGATCCAGTAACAGGACAGTCCAGATCCAGTAACAGGACAGTCCAGATCCAGTAACAGGACAGTCCAGATCCAGTAACAGGACAGTCCAGATCCAGTAACAGGACAGTCCAGATCCAGTAACAGGACAGTCCAGATCCAGTAACAGGACAGTCCAGATCCAGTAACAGGACAGTCCAGATCCAGTAACAGGACAGTCCAGATCCAGTAACAGGACAGTCCAGATCCAGTAACAGTACAGTCCAGATCCAGTAACAGGACAGTCCAGATCCAGTAACAGGACAGTCCAGATCCAGTAACAGGACAGTCCAGATCCAGTAACAGAACAGTCCAGATCCAGTAACAGGACAGTCCAGATCCAGTAACAGAACAGTCCAGATCCAGTAACAGAACAGTCCAGATCCAGTAACAGGACAGTCCAGATCCAGTAACAGGACAGTCCAGATCCAGTAACAGGACAGTCCAGATCCAGTAACAGGACAGTCCAGATCCAGTAACAGGACAGTCCAGATCCAGTAACAGGACAGTCCAGATCCAGTAACAGGACAGTCCAGATCCAGTAACAGGACAGTCCAGATCCAGTAACAGGACAGTCCAGATCCAGTAACAGGACAGTCCAGATCCAGTAACAGAACAGTCCAGATCCAGTAACAGGACAGTCCAGATCCAGTAACAGGACAGTCCAGATCCAGTAACAGGACAGTCCAGATCCAGTAACAGGACAGTCCAGATCCAGTAACAGGACAGTCCAGATCCAGTAACAGAACAGTCCAGATCCAGTAACAGGACAGTCCAGATCCAGTAACAGGACAGTCCAGATCCAGTAACAGGACAGTCCAGATCCAGTAACAGGACAGTCCAGATCCAGTAACAGAACAGTCCAGATCCAGTAACTGTACAGTCCAGATCCAGTAACAGGACAGTCCAGATCCAGTAACAGGACAGTCCAGATCCAGTAACAGTACAGTCCAGATCCAGTAACAGGACAGTCCAGATCCAGTAACAGGACAGTCCAGATCCAGTAACAGTACAGTCCAGATCCAGTAACAGAACAGTCCAGATCCAGTAACAGGACAGTCCAGATCCAGTAACAGAACAGTCCAGATCCAGTAACAGGACAGTCCAGATCCAGTAACAGGACAGTCCAGATCCAGTAACAGGACAGTCCAGATCCAGTAACAGGACAGTCCAGATCCAGTAACAGGACAGTCCAGATCCAGTAACAGGACAGTCCAGATCCAGTAACAGGACAGTCCAGATCCAGTAACAGGACAGTCCAGATCCAGTAACAGGACAGTCCAGATCCAGTAACTGTACAGTCCAGATCCAGTAACAGAACAGTCCAGATCCAGTAACAGGACAGTCCAGATCCAGTAACAGTACAGTCCAGATCCAGTAACAGGACAGTCCAGATCCAGTAACAGGACAGTCCAGATCCAGTAACTGGACAGTCCAGATCCAGTAACAGAACAGTCCAGATCCAGTAACAGGACAGTCCAGATCCAGTAACAGGACAGTCCAGATCCAGTAACAGAACAGTCCAGATCCAGTAACAGGACAGTCCAGATCCAGTAACAGGACAGTCCAGATCCAGTAACAGGACAGTCCAGATCCAGTAACAGGACAGTCCAGATCCAGTAACAGTACAGTCCAGATCCAGTAACAGAACAGTCCAGATCCAGTAACAGGACAGTCCAGATCCAGTAACAGGACAGTCCAGATCCAGTAACAGAACAGTCCAGATCCAGTAACAGGACAGTCCAGATCCAGTAACAGGACAGTCCAGATCCAGTAACAGGACAGTCCAGATCCAGTAACAGGACAGTCCAGATCCAGTAACAGGACAGTCCAGATCCAGTAACAGGACAGTCCAGATCCAGTAACAGGACAGTCCAGATCCAGTAACAGGACAGTCCAGATCCAGTAACAGACAGTCCAGATCCAGTAACAGGACAGTCCAGATCCAGTAACAGGACAGTCCAGATCCAGTAACAGGACAGTCCAGATCCAGTAACAGAACAGTCCAGATCCAGTAACAGGACAGTCCAGATCCAGTAACAGGACAGTCCAGATCCAGTAACAGGACAGTCCAGATCCAGTAACAGGACAGTCCAGATCCAGTAACAGGACAGTCCAGATCCAGTAACAGGACAGTCCAGATCCAGTAACAGGACAGTCCAGATCCAGTAACAGGACAGTCCAGATCCAGTAACAGGACAGTCCAGATCCAGTAACAGGACAGTCCAGATCCAGTAACAGGACAGTCCAGATCCAGTAACAGGACAGTCCAGATCCAGTAACAGGACAGTCCAGATCCAGTAACAGGACAGTCCAGATCCAGTAACAGGACAGTCCAGATCCAGTAACAGGACAGTCCAGATCCAGTAACAGAACAGTCCAGATCCAGTAACAGGACAGTTCAGATCCAGTAACAGGACAGTCCAGATCCAGTAACAGGACAGTCCAGATCCAGTAACAGGACAGTCCAGATCCAGTAACAGGACAGTCCAGATCCAGTAACAGGACAGTCAGATCCAGTAACAGGACAGTCCAGATCCAGTAACAGGACAGTCCAGATCCAGTAACAGGACAGTCCAGATCCAGTAACAGGACAGTCCAGATCCAGTAACAGGACAGTCCAGATCCAGTAACAGGACAGTCCAGATCCAGTAACAGGACAGTCCAGATCCAGTAACAGGACAGTCCAGATCCAGTAACAGGACAGTTCAGATCCAGTAACAGAACAGTCCAGATCCAGTAACAGGACAGTCCAGATCCAGTAACAGGACAGTCCAGATCCAGTAACAGGACAGTCCAGATCCAGTAACAGGACAGTCCAGATCCAGTAACAGGACAGTCCAGATCCAGTAACAGGACAGTCCAGATCCAGTAACAGGACAGTCCAGATCCAGTAACAGGACAGTCCAGATCCAGTAACAGGACAGTCCAGATCCAGTAACAGGACAGTCCAGATCCAGTAACAGGACAGTCCAGATCCAGTAACAGTACAGTCCAGATCCAGTAACAGAACAGTCCAGATCCAGTAACAGGACAGTCCAGATCCAGTAACAGAACAGTCCAGATCCAGTAACAGGACAGTCCAGATCCAGTAACAGGACAGTCCAGATCCAGTAACAGGACAGTCCAGATCCAGTAACAGGACAGTCCAGATCCAGTAACAGGACAGTCCAGATCCAGTAACAGAACAGTCCAGATCCAGTAACAGGACAGTCCAGATCCAGTAACAGTCCAGTCCAGATCCAGTAACAGAACAGTCCAGATCCAGTAACAGGACAGTCCAGATCCAGTAACAGAACAGTCCAGATCCAGTAACAGAACAGTCCAGATCCAGTAACAGGACAGTCCAGATCCAGTAACAGAACAGTCCAGATCCAGTAACAGAACAGTCCAGATCCAGTAACAGGACAGTCCAGATCCAGTAACAGAACAGTCCAGATCCAGTAACAGGACAGTCCAGATCCAGTAACAGGACAGTCCAGATCCAGTAACTGTACAGTCCAGATCCAGTAACAGGACAGTCCAGATCCAGTAACAGGACAGTCCAGATCCAGTAACAGTACAGTCCAGATCCAGTAACAGGACAGTCCAGATCCAGTAACTGTACAGTCCAGATCCAGTAACAGGACAGTCCAGATCCAGTAACAGGACAGTCCAGATCCAGTAACAGTACAGTCCAGATCCAGTAACAGGACAGTCCAGATCCAGTAACAGAACAGTCCAGATCCAGTAACAGGACAGTTCAGATCCAGTAACAGGACAGTCCAGATCCAGTAACAGGACAGTCCAGATCCAGTAACAGGACAGTCCAGATCCAGTAACAGGACAGTCCAGATCCAGTAACAGGACAGTCCAGATCCAGTAACAGGACAGTCCAGATCCAGTAACAGGACAGTCCAGATCCAGTAACAGGACAGTCCAGATCCAGTAACAGGACAGTCCAGATCCAGTAACAGGACAGTCCAGATCCAGTAACAGGACAGTCCAGATCCAGTAACAGGACAGTCCAGATCCAGTAACAGGACAGTCCAGATCCAGTAACAGGACAGTCCAGATCCAGTAACAGGACAGTTCAGATCCAGTAACAGGACAGTCCAGATCCAGTAACAGGACAGTCCAGATCCAGTAACAGGACAGTTCAGATCCAGTAACAGAACAGTCCAGATCCAGTAACAGGACAGTTCAGATCCAGTAACAGGACAGTCCAGATCCAGTAACAGGACAGTCCAGATCCAGTAACAGGACAGTCCAGATCCAGTAACAGGACAGTCCAGATCCAGTAACAGGACAGTCCAGATCCAGTAACAGGACAGTCCAGATCCAGTAACAGGACAGTCCAGATCCAGTAACAGGACAGTCCAGATCCAGTAACAGGACAGTCCAGATCCAGTAACAGGACAGTCCAGATCCAGTAACAGGACAGTCCAGATCCAGTAACAGGACAGTCCAGATCCAGTAACAGGACAGTCCAGATCCAGTAACAGGACAGTCCAGATCCAGTAACAGGACAGTCCAGATCCAGTAACAGGACAGTCCAGATCCAGTAACAGGACAGTCCAGATCCAGTAACAGGACAGTCCAGATCCAGTAACAGGACAGTCCAGATCCAGTAACAGGACAGTCCAGATCCAGTAACTGTACAGTCCAGATCCAGTAACAGAACAGTCCAGATCCAGTAACAGGACAGTCCAGATCCAGTAACAGAACAGTCCAGATCCAGTAACAGAACAGTCCAGATCCAGTAACAGGACAGTCTAGATCCAGTAACAGGACAGTCCAGATCCAGTAACAGAATAGTCCAGATCCAGTAACAGGACAGTCCAGATCCAGTAACAGAACAGTCCAGATCCAGTAACAGGACAGTCCAGATCCAGTAACAGTCCAGTCCAGATCCAGTAACAGAACAGTCCAGATCCAGTAACAGGACAGTCCAGATCCAGTAACAGTCCAGTCCAGATCCAGTAACAGAACAGTCCAGATCCAGTAACAGGACAGTCCAGATCCAGTAACAGAACAGTCCAGATCCAGTAACAGAACAGTCCAGATCCAGTAACAGGACAGTCCAGATCCAGTAACAGAACAGTCCAGATCCAGTAACAGGACAGTCCAGATCCAGTAACAGGACAGTCCAGATCCAGTAACTGTACAGTCCAGATCCAGTAACAGGACAGTCCAGATCCAGTAACAGGACAGTCCAGATCCAGTATTTGTACAGTCCAGATCCAGTAGCAGGAGAGTCCAGATCCAGTAACAGGACAGTCCAGATCCAGTAAGAGGACAGTCCAGATCCAGTAACTGTACAGTCCAGATCCAGTAACAGGACAGTCCAGATCCAGTAACAGGACAGTCCAGATCCAGTAACTGTACAGTCCAGATCCAGTAACAGGACAGTCCAGATCCAGTAACAGGACAGTCCAGATCCAGTAACTGTACAGTCCAGATCCAGTAACAGAACAGTCCAGATCCAGTAACAGGACAGTCCAGATCCAGTAACAGGACAGTCCAGATCCAGTAACTGTACAGTCCAGATCCAGTAACAGGACAGTCCAGATCCAGTAACAGGACAGTCCAGATCCAGTAACAGAACAGTCCAGATCCAGTAACAGCACAGTCCAGATCCAGTAACAGGACAGTCCAGATCCAGTAACAGAACAGTCCAGATCCAGTAACAGGACAGTCCAGATCCAGTAACAGGACAGTCCAGATCCAGTAACAGGACAGTCCAGATCCAGTAACAGGACAGTCCAGATCCAGTAACAGAACAGTCCAGATCCAGTAACAGGACAGTCCAGATCCAGTAACAGGACAGTCCAGATCCAGTAACAGAACAGTCCAGATCCAGTAACAGGACAGTCCAGATCCAGTAACAGGACAGTCCAGATCCAGTAACAGAACAGTCCAGATCCAGTAACAGGACAGTCCAGATCCAGTAACAGAACAGTCCAGATCCAGTAACAGGACAGTCCAGATCCAGTAACAGAACAGTCCAGATCCAGTAACAGGACAGTCCAGATCCAGTAACAGGACAGTCCAGATCCAGTAACAGAACAGTCCAGATCCAGTAACAGGACAGTCCAGATCCAGTAACAGAACAGTCCAGATCCAGTAACAGAACAGTCCAGATCCAGTAACAGGACAGTCCAGATCCAGTAACAGGACAGTCCAGATCCAGTAACAGGACAGTCCAGATCCAGTAACAGGACAGTCCAGATCCAGTAACAGGACAGTCCAGATCCAGTAACAGGACAGTCCAGATCCAGTAACAGGACAGTCCAGATCCAGTAACAGGACAGTCCAGATCCAGTAACAGGACAGTCCAGATCCAGTAACAGGACAGTCCAGATCCAGTAACAGAACAGTCCAGATCCAGTAACAGGACAGTCCAGATCCAGTAACAGCACAGTCCAGATCCAGTAACAGAACAGTCCAGATCCAGTAACAGGACAGTCCAGATCCAGTAACAGTACAGTCCAGATCCAGTAACAGGACAGTCCAGATCCAGTAACAGGACAGTCCAGATCCAGTAACAGGACAGTCCAGATCCAGTAACAGAACAGTCCAGATCCAGTAACAGGACAGTCCAGATCCAGTAACAGAACAGTCCAGATCCAGTAACAGAACAGTCCAGATCCAGTAACAGGACAGTCCAGATCCAGTAACAGAACAGTCCAGATCCAGTAACAGGACAGTCCAGATCCAGTAACTGTACAGTCCAGATCCAGTAACAGGACAGTCCAGATCCAGTAAAAGAACAGTCCAAATCCAGTAACAGGACAGTCCAGATCCAGTAAAAGAACAGTCCAGATCCAGTAACAGAACAGTCCAGATCCAGTAACAGGACAGTCCAGATCCAGTAACAGAACAGTCCAGATCCAGTAACAGGACAGTCCAGATCCAGTAACAGGACAGTCCAGATCCAGTAACAGGACAGTCCAGATCCAGTAACAGGACAGTCCAGATCCAGTAACAGGACAGTCCAGATCCAGTAACAGGACAGTCCAGATCCAGTAACTGTACAGTCCAGATCCAGTAACAGGACAGTCCAGATCCAGTAACAGGACAGTCCAGATCCAGTAACAGGACAGTCCAGATCCAGTAACTGTACAGTCCAGATCCAGTAACAGGACAGTCCAGATCCAGTAACAGGACAGTCCAGATCCAGTAACAGGACAGTCCAGATCCAGTAACTGTACAGTCCAGATCCAGTAACAGAACAGTCCAGATCCAGTAAGAGGACAGTCCAGATCCAGTAACAGAACAGTCCAGATCCAGTAACAGAACAGTCCAGATCCAGTAACAGGACAGTCTAGATCCAGTAACAGGACAGTCCAGATCCAGTAACAGAATAGTCCAGATCCAGTAACAGGACAGTCCAGATCCAGTAACAGAACAGTCCAGATCCAGTAACAGGACAGTCCAGATCCAGTAACAGTCCAGATCCAGTAACAGAACAGTCCAGATCCAGTAACAGGACAGTCCAGATCCAGTAACAGTCCAGTCCAGATCCAGTAACAGAACAGTCCAGATCCAGTAACAGGATAGTCCAGATCCAGTAACAGAACAGTCCAGATCCAGTAACAGAACAGTCCAGATCCAGTAACAGGACAGTCCATATCCAGTAACAGAACGGTCCAGATCCAGTAACAGGACAGTCCAGATCCAGTAACAGGACAGTCCAGATCCAGTAACTGTACAGTCCAGATCCAGTAACAGGA
>JBBPBX010036739.1:0-26045 GCA_038048925.1 Garcialebias charrua | reverse complement strand
TGCTGTACAATAACATAAAAGACAAGTTAATTAAAAACTATAAAAAGCATACAAAAATAAATACATATACCAGTCTTACTGCAGGTGTGTTAACATGCCATAAAAGATAAGATCACGTGTTAAAAGCCAAGGAATAAATGTGTGTTTTTAAATAAGATTTAAAAAGTTTTGAGGACTGTCAGCAGCAACTGCTCAGCTGATCTGAGATCGGGGAGGGCAGGAAGGTTGAAGCAGCTCAGACAAATATGGTTTTGCAACTTTATCAAGCACCTTGTGCATAACTAAATAATAAAATATGCTGTCATATTTTTGTCAACTTTATCAAGCACCTTGTGCATAACTAAATAATAAAATATGCTTTAATACATCTTTATTGTAAAAATACTAAATTGGAAAATACATGGGTTTAAAGAAGGCAACAAGGTAGGATTATGAATTGGGTTTAAAGATTACAGCTCATGAGGTACTCATTATAGCATGACATCTCTTTCACAACATTCTGTCAAAGCCTTTATTGTGTTCTTCTTCTAGTGGTGGCTAGTACTGTAGTAAATAGCTTGAGGGAACACTACTGCCACCATGTGGTAAGACGAGTAGGATTCTGGACCCCGCCCACAGAAGGGGTACAAAAAAGCTGTGGAAACAGAACATAGATGTGACCCGACCCGAACTGAGCCGATCCAACCCGAGCCGAGCCGAGCGGTGGAAAAGAGGCATAAGATAGTCAGGTGAAGTGCCGTGCAAGCATTGATGGGTAATGAGAGCAGTTTTGTACTGAATTCTGTAGGTGACAGGAAGCCAATGGAGGTTATGGAGAATGGGTGTAATATGTTCAAATTTACGAACTCTCAACAGAATCCTTGCTGCACTGTTTTGAATGTATTGAAGTTTCTGAAGGTTTTTGCCAGGGATACCAATAAACAGGGAGTTGCAGTAGTCGAGCCTGGAGGAGACAAAGGCATGGACGAGTTTCTCAGCATCAGGAAAAGTCAGAGATGGGCGAAGTCTGGAGATGTTTCGAAGATGGAAGAAGCAGGTTTTAAACAGATGCTTAATGTGATTTTCAAATGTAAGATGAGAGTCCATTTTTATTCCAAGATTTGTAACAGAGGTGGAGAGGGGGATGTCTTGACCAGAGAAGGAGATTGTTGTTAAAGTTGATGTTTGTATCTGGTGAGGGGTGCCAATCAATATGGCCTCAGTCTTCGAGCAGTTTAATTGAAGAAAGTTCTGATTCATCCATGCCTTTATTTCCTCCAGGCAGGCAGAGAGAACAGTGAGTGAAGACGGAGATAGGGATGATGATGATGTTCCAGTCCTGATGTAAAGCTGTGTGTCGTCGGCATAGCAGTGAAAAGAAATGTTGAACTGATTAATAATTTGACCTAAAGGCAGCATGTAGAGGGAAAACAGCAGGGGCCCCAGAACTGACCCCTGAGGGACACCACAGGAGACACCGACTGTCTGGGAAGTGGCATTGCCAAGGCTAACACATTCCAGCCTATTGGAGAGGAAAGAATTGAACCAGTCCAGGACAGTGTCACAGAGACCGACCTCCACATGAAGACGGTGGAGGAGGATACTATGGTCCACAGTGTCGAAGGCTGCAGTGAGGTCAAGGAGGACAAGGATGGAGGGAGAACCAGTGTCAGCAGCCATGAGGACATCATTTGTTACTCTCAGCAGTGCAGTCTCAGTACTGTGAGCTGCTCTGAATCCAGACTGGAACTTCTCATACAGAGAGTGTTGCTGTAGGTGGTCCTGCAGCTGAGCAGCAACTGCTTTCTCCAGCACTTTGGACAGAAATGGGAGGTGGGAAATTGGGCGGTAATTAGAAAAAATGTCGGGATCCAAATTAGATTTTTTCAGAAGAGGCCTAATGATGGCAGTTTTTAGAGGCAATGGAACATGACCAGATTGTAGAGACTTGTTTATTATTTGTGTGATTAATGGGCTTATTGCAGAGTGATTGGATTTTATGAGAGACGAGGGGAAGGGATCCAGGGCGCAGGATGAAGGCTTCATTTTCTTGAGGATGGTCTCCACCTCACTCTGAACGACTTCATCAAAGCTGCTCAGGGTCCCAGAAAGCAGACGGGTAGATGGCACACTAAGATCAGGGAGGTTGTGGAGCTGAGATCTGATAGTGTCAACTTTGTTTTTAAATGATGAGAGGAACAGGTTGCATTTTTGAACAGAGTCCTCATGAGTTTGTTTAATGGGATTAAGCAGATGAGTTATTGTGGAGAAGAGCTGTTTAGAGTTTCCAGGGCAGGTGTTGATGATGTTGGAATAATATTTGGAGCGTGCTTCTTTAAGAGAATAGGCGTACGCTTTCTGATGTTCTTTGTACGCTTGCTTATGCACAGAGAGACCAGATGATTTTACACGTCTCTCAATAGCACGGCCAGTTGCCTTCATCCTGCGCAGCTCATCAGTGTACCAGGGGGCTGAACGGGAGAAAGACACCAGTCTTGACTTCAAGGGAGCATGTAGGTCCAGAAGCTCCTGGAGAGATTGGTTGTAGTAATCCACAGAGTCATCTGCAGATGAGTGATTGACAGCGGTCAGGGCGTGAAGATCAGCAGACAAAACATCAGGGGAAATGTTTTTATAGTCACGGAACTGGATAGGTCGTTTTGGGTTAGAAGCAGGCGAAGTTGAAGGCACTTCCAGGGAGATGACCCTGTGGTCTGAGACACCCAGGTCATATACAGACAAGTTATTGAGTACAGTGTCTGTAATCACCAAATCCAGAGTATGCCCCCTGTTGTGCGTAGGGGCGTCCACATGTTGGGTGAGGTTGAGAGATTCCAAAAGAGACTTAAAATCTGTAGCCAGAGGGGAAGAGGAATTGTCCATGTGGATATTTAGATCGCCAAGAAAAATAGTTTTTACAGGGGAGGTGCAGAAAAAAGTGAGGAGGTCATGCATTTCTGAGTTAAATGAAACATGCGGTTTGGGAGGTCTATAAATCAATATAACGTTCATCAGGAGTGGGGCTTTGAAGTTGAAGGCCAAACATTCAAAAGAAGAAAAATTATGAGAAGACAGATGTGACAATTTTAAATTACTGCGGTAGATTACAGCCAGACCACCACCGCGGCCAGTGCTGCGGGCTCTCTGCAGATAACTGTATCCAGAGGGACAAGCTTCATTCAGAGAACTGAACACGTCTGGTTGATGCCAAGTTTCTGTGAGGCACATGAGGTACAAGTTTTTCTCCAGAATGTGATCATGAATTAGACATGATTTATTGGATAGTGTCAAGTGGTTTTCAGTTTTTAATCTGCAGTTTCCCCCCACTTGAAAGGGTAGCTTGCTTCAGAAGATTTTGGACTGGACTTCACTCAATGACCAAGAATCAATCCTTTCTTTTATTTTGAAAGTTTGTTGAGGTCAAAACAGGTGAAAAACCTAAGAGTACAAACAAGAAAATAGTTTAAGATAATGTAACTCAATAAGCCTACATGACTTAACACATTCCCAAAAGTAAATCCTTTTCAAACTAAAATTTACCCTTGCAATTAAGTATAACACATCCACATATGTGACACCCAAATTCAATTAAAACACATCCACATATGTGACACCCAAATTCAATTGAACATACTTTAAATGTTTTTCAGTTATAAGTTTAACCATACACTTTGGCAGCTCTAAGCTCCCTTAAATGTACAAAATCACATTTAACAAACTACCTTTAGCTTCCACCTTTCATAATAATACACACTTTAACTGCCCTTTAACATATCATTTGTAATTTGAACTTTGTCACAAGTTTAACAAATTACATTTTTTTAATCACTGTTTTTTTTATTAAAGATTTTTCCTTTTATACATACAAATAAGAAAGCGTGGGTACAAAAAATGTTATACGTATGGTCTGTTTAAACAACATACATGAACACAAACAAAAATTCTTTAAAAATTAATCCCATTCACTCCTATCCAGGTCACTGCCCTATGTCCATACACTACATCTTTAAACCTGACAAAAACAGAGAGCACAAAAAAATAAAACAAAGAATTCACCTGAAATATTATTGTATATTTTGGAATGTATCAAGAAAAGGCCCCCATATTTTATTAAATTTCTCAGTAGAGTGCTGAAGAGAACACCTTATTTTTTCTAGTTTCAAGCATGACAAAAGGTCATATAACCACTGTTTATGAGTTGGAAGGGCAGCACCCTTCCATCTTATTAGAATTGCACGCCTTGCTAACAAGGAACAAAAAGCCAGTGCTTGTCTTTTGGAGGCTGATAGAGGTAACTCTTCACCACTGATACCAAACAGAGCAAGGAGAGGGCTAGGTGTTACTTCTACTCTGAAGATTGTGGACAGGGTTTTAAAAACATCCGTCCAAAACTGACCAAGGCTGGGACAGGACCAGTACATATGAACCAGTGTGGCCTCAGCAGTTTTGCATTTGTCACAGTATGGGGTGATTTCTGGATAAATACGAGACAGTTTGCTTTTGGAGAAGTGGGCTCTGTGTACCACTTTAAACTGAATAAGACAATGGCGTGCACATAGAGATGTTGTGTTAACAAGTTTAAGTATAGAAGCCCATGTTTCATCTGGAATGGTCATGCCCAGGTCCTCCTCCCATACAGCTTTAAGTTTGGGTGAGGAGGTCTCCATCATGTTCAACATTAGATTGTAAAGCCGTGAAATAAGCCCTTTACGGGTCGGGTTCAATTGTAAGATGGTTTCCAACAGTGTAGGCTCTGGTAGAGAAACTGAGCCTGAAAAATGTGATTGAATAAAATGTCTGGTTTGTAAATATCTGAAAAAATGGGATTGTGGTAGACCATACTTATTGCTAAGTTGTTCAAATGATGCCAATTTCTTCTCAATGAAAAGGTCCTTAAAATGAGTAAGACCGCTCCTGTGCCATCCCAGAAACACCCCATCCTGAAGAGAAGGTTTAAACAAATGGTTAAGTGCAATGGGGCTTAGAGGGGAAAAATCCTTAAGTTTAAAATGTTTTCTAAACTGGCCCCATATTTTTAGTGAATGTTTCACTACAGGATTCAAAATGGAGTTGGGTGAGGAGAGTGAAAGTGGAGCACAAAGCATAGCTGGTAGAGATATATTATTGTTGTTGTGTAATTCCATAGTCACCCAATCAGGGGAATTACTCAGGTTATGGTAAAAATACCAGTGCACTAAGCATCTGAGGTTAGCAGCCCAATAATAAAACCGAAAGTTAGGAAGACCAAAACCCCCCTCCTCTTTAGGTTTTTGAAGATTCATCTTATTAAGCCTTGGACGTTTATTCCTCCATATGTAGGATGAAAAAATTGAATCCAGCTCGTTGAAAAATATATTAGGAATAAAAATAGGTAGTGCCTGAAAAACATATAAAAATTTGGGTAGTATAGTCATTTTAATTGAGTTTATACGTCCTACCAAGGACATGGAAAGTGGCGTCCATTTTGTGAGGGATCTTTTCACTTGGTTCAACAGTGGAGTCAGATTTTCTTTGAACAAGTTTTTATGTTTTTTTGTCACTGTGACACCCAGATATGTAATTTTTTGTCTTTCAATTCTGAACGGCAAATTAGTAAAGTCTGAGATATTTACTTTATTACTTAAAGGGAAAAGCTCACTTTTGGTAAGGTTCAATTTATACCCGGAGATCTGGCCGAATTGGGTAAACAAGTTGAGGGCAAAAGGCAGTGAAGTTGATGGCTTGGAAATAAAAAGTAAAAGGTCATCAGCGTAAAGCGACACCTTATGTTCCATATCATTTCTCCAGATGCCGGATATCTCCTTACTGGTTCGTAGTGCAATGGCGAGGGGCTCTATGGCTAGATCAAAAAGCAGGGGGCTAAGAGGACAGCCTTGATGGGTGCCTCTTTGTAATTTAAATGGTTTCGAGGTTTGAGAATTAGTACGTACTGTAGCAGATGGCTGATGGTACAATAATTTAATCCAATGAATGAATTTTCCTCCAAAACCAAATTTACTAAGAGCTGCAAAAAGATAGTCAAATTCAACCCGATCAAATACATTTTTAACCTGAATATAAACATTTTGACATGTTAGTCCACAGCTCCAAATACAATATAGTTTAAAGCTCACCGGCTCCTTCTTCCTCCTTTTTTTCCTTTTTCTTGAAACAAGCCTTAGTTCTGCAATATTTTCTTAAGTAAAACTTCTCCCAGCACTTCTCTCCCACATTGTTTGCCTTCTGCTGCCCTGTGAGTGAACACCTTCAAACAAATCATCAAATCATCTGCACCTGTAGCAAAACAGTCTGCTGCCTCCTTGCTGGGAGACACCTCAAACCCACAACCTGTGAGAGATGGGCGGGGCCTGGAGCTCAGCTCAACACCTCCCACTCGATCTTCCCATGTAAACCACTGGAAAGATCGTATACACTTGCTTACAGTCACAAACTCCCTGCTTTCTCTTCTACAGCCAGCAGGACCACCAACCGTCGGACGTCCCGGTGAAGGATTGTGGATTGAGTGTCTCTTTGACTGCTGGATGCAGGTTGTTTGGATGCAAGATGCTTGGCTGCAGGATGCTTGGCTGCAGGATGCTTGGCTGCAGGCCTCACCTCTGGGGCACAGGAGTTTGTCACAACTCTAACTTTCACATCCCGCACGATGCCTTTGGAGTCTGGATTGACACTGATGACTCTCCCAAGTTTAAAGTGACCCCTCAATGCATTCTGGTCACACAGCCAAACAACATCTCCAATTGCAACATTCCTTTGTGTAATATGCCATTTGCTTCTGACAAAGAGATTTGGTCCAGCAAGCTGGCTCCAGGACCTCCAAAACTTGTTAACTTGGTGTTGCATTTCTTGAAGTATTTTATAAGGATAACTTGTGTAGTCAAAGGTTTTCCAATCACCACTTGATGAAGCTCGTCCTAGCAGGAGTGAATTGGGTGTAATGTACAGCACGGTGTCTTCCTGGGTCTGCACCCTGGCATCAATAGGACGCTCATTTGCTAGATTAGCGGCAAGCTGAAGTTTTGTCTGAAACTCAATGAAGCTGAGTCCTGACTCCCTTCCCAGACTGTGGAATGCCTTTTTCACAATTCGAACAGCTGCTTCAGCAGAGCCATTCCGATGAGGGGAATCAGCTGGTTGGATTTTCCACTGCCAGTCAGTTCCATTCTGAGCTGAAATCTCCTCCACAGCAGACCTGTCCAAGGCATCTAGAAAGTGATACAACTCCTTCAGAACAGGCTTAGCACCAACAAAATTTGTCCCTGGGTCAGACCAAATCTTCTTGGGGTGCCCTCGAATTGCTGTGAATCTCTGATAAGCCATCAGAAAACTTTCAGTTGACATAGTGTTAGCAAGCTCTGTATGAATTACTCTACTGGCCATACAGCAGAACACCATTCCCCAAACCTTCACTGTGACTCTCCTCTTCACGTCATCTTTAACTTGATAAGGTCCAAACATGTCGACTGTTGTAAACTCGAATGGGGATGCAGGTCTAGTTCTCTCTTGAGGCAAATCACTCATCACTTGCTGACATATTTTAGCTTTGGCCTTTTTGCAGATCATACAATTCTCAATGACCTTTTGAGCAATTCTTCGTCCCTTTATGGTCCATGCTCTCCTTCTCACCTTCAAAAGAGTTGCAGCCACTCCTTCATGACCCTTGCTGTGAGCTTCACGAATCAGCAATGTCTTAATACCTCACAGCAGCAGCTCTCATAGACCTTGCGAAGTGTGTTCTTGATGTATGAGCTGATACAGTGACCTCCTCAAACAGCTCAGGATGGGTGCCAGCAATTGTCTTTCCCATTGGCCCATCCCACAGCACAAGATCTCCAACAATACAGATTTTCTGTGGAACCAGCTGGCCCTCTTTGTGGCTTATAAGGAGGTGGATTTCTTTTGGCCTTACCAGGTCACTGAGTGGGATACCTGGGAAGAACCTTTGCAGCTTCTTTGCGGACACATGTCTATGGACATCTGCAATTTTTTCCAGGCCATAACAAACCAACTGATGGGACTTGAAAGAGCCTCTTGAGTTGCAGACACGGTTTTTCACTGTCAAGTGGTTTTCAGTTTTTATTCTGCAGTTTCCCCCCACTTGAAAGGGTAGCTTGCTTCAGAAGATTTTGGACTGGACTTCTGACAGGTGGAAGACTCTGGAGTTCCTCAACTATTTCGATTGCAATAGCTGTTTGGTTTCCGAACCTGTTTTCCAGTACACGAAATATGTCGTCTGCTGTGTTGTAGGTTAGTAGTCGGAGGTCTTTCATCATCTTCTGATCTGATCTGATACACGCATATGTCCCTCCACGTGCTTTGAGGTCAGAGGATCGGGTACTCTTAATAGTTCCAGAAACTCCCCTTAAGCGCAGAGGTGACAAGGCGTTCTCTGTAGCAGGCCCAAGACTCTGGAACGAGTTACCGCTGCTCATCAAACAGGCCCTCTCCCTCTCGGTTTTCAAATCCCGGTTAAAAACTCACTACTACTCCATTGCTTTCAATGCCAGCTGATTTTTATTGGATCGTTTTATTTATGATCTGCAATGTTTTTTATGTTTTTCTTGTTGTACTCCATTGTCTGTGTTGCCTGTTGCATGTTTGTTTGTCCAGCACTTTGGTGTGGACTTGTTCCTGTTGAAAGTGCTTTATAAATAAAATGGTATGGTATGGTATGGTATCTTCTCATCCAAACTGTTGATGAGCTGGAATTTTTTGACTTCCCTTGACCCGGTGGGTTCTCCTTGCCTCTGAAGAGCCTCCCAGTCTCTTTTCCAACGATGAAAGTCTCGTCTGTTGCCAGTAAACTTGGGGAGGGAGGTCGGCTTCAGTCTAATGGCTGATGTTGGATAGGTGATGGGAGCTCCACTTCCAACATTTCCAGCATCTTCCTTAGCTTTTGCTTCAATGAACTCTACTTTTCTGGACATTAACTTTGGAACAATTTGCTCAAGCTCTCTTACACGCATCTGAAAGTCACTCTGCTCAGCCGAAGGGGCCCAGCACTTCCATTTTGTATACAACTCCTTTGCCTTCTTCACCAGTATTTCCATGTAGTCGAACATGAAGTCAAAGGCCTCTTTATTTCCACCAGGTTTAACGGACATCACACTCTCTACTTTCTCCTCTGCAGCTTTTACTGCCATTTTCAGTTCCTCTTCACCTAAATTTGCCCAGAGCGTCTTCTGGACAAGGTCCTTCAGATCTTTCAATTTCATTTCACATTCACTTTCAGTCTTCTCAATATCAGTCCTTTGCAACTCACTTAAAGGAGACCACATATAGGTATTTAAAATTTTTATGTTATGTCTGTGTGCTATCTTGACAATATTAATTCATTTTAATACACAAAATAATTCTTAGATAATTAATTATACCCTTTTTAATTCTGCCATTTTTAACTTTCGTTTTGAACGACCGGTTTCTTGAAGTCCACGCCCTTCAACGATCTGTTAACGCCCTCTGTAACAGCCAGTATCTGTAATGTGTTGTTGTTTTAAAATTAGCTCTTTTTTTATTACTCATTTGACTTACTGTTAGTGCTAGCTTAAGATAACTTACCGAAACCCGTCTGAGCGCGCCGCAATTAGCTGCTCCTTTTAGCATGAGACCTGCCGAATCCGAAGCTAATGTTAGCTTGTTCCTCTTCCGGTGTTCGCCAGCTTCGCTCGTTGCACGCGGAGATTTTGGGAGTTATCGCTGTTCCAGTCAAGACAACAAAGTTCACCAAGTGTCTCCCGTAAATTAATCAGTAAGGAGAAGGTCCTCGCTGCTGCGAGGCTGCTGCGAGGGCAGCAGCGAGGCTGTACAATTGAAGCTCCGCTCCATCCGCCAGAAGAGGGTCCCGTTGCCGCTGGTCCCTACGCCGGGGGTCCGCTCGTTTAATTTTTGACGGCTGCGCGTTGGGAGCGATCGCAAATACACTAAAAATTGAACTAAAATATAAAAATAACAATTATACTTTATTTATAAAGCCATTTAAAAAAAACACAGCTGCAACAAAGTGCTGTACACATGAAATTAAGAACATATAAACAAAAGATGAGATGAAATCATGAAAAACAACAGTCATGTGTTTAATACAGAAGTGGGTTGAGCCTAACCAGGGGTTGCTAGGTGAGGGGCTGGACTCAGGTTTGAGGTGATTGGCTACGGCCTGTGACGTCAATAACTGCAGGAAGTGTGAATCCTGGTGTATTTATCAAAAATAAATAAATCTACTTAGAGTAAATAAACCACTGGGTGCATTTTTTTGGCACAAGGACTGTTTTTTTATGAAGTAAATACCCAAAGTTGAGTAAAAAAAACATTAAAAAGTGAATTTTGCATCTGTGGTCCCCTTTAACTCTGGGACTGTTTCAGAATCCTCTTCTAGTTGCGCCTCTGCAAGATGTCGAGCTTCCACATCTTCATTGGCTTCCATAACTTTGTTAGCCTCAATTATGAGTTTCTTGAAACTGTCTCTGAGCTCCTCTTCTGGCATTATGGTGTGCATCCGGACATCGTTATTGGCAAATCTGGAGAATAACCTCTTTGCAGATGTTCTATTACTTTTAAGCTGCTCCAATGACTTTGAGTCAGCCATTTTGCTTTTTAACAGATTTTCTGCTCCAGCCCTTAGAGCCGGTTTTTCACTGTCAAGTGGTTTTCAGTTTTTAATCTGCAGTTTCCCCCCACTTGAAAGGGTAGCTTGCTTCAGAAGATTTTGGACTGGACTTCACTCAATGACCAAGAATCAATCCTTTCTTTTCTTTTATTTTGAAAGTTTGTTGAGGTCAAAACAGGTGAAAAACCTAAGAGTACAAACAAGAAAATAGTTCAAGATAATGTAACTCAATAAGCCTACATCACTTAACACATTCCCAAAAGTAAATCCTTTTCAAACTAAAATTTACCCTTGCAATTAAGTATAACACATCCACATATGTGACACCCAAATTCAATTAAAACACATCCACATATGTGACACCCAAATTCAATTGAACATACTTTAAATGTTTTTCAGTGATAAGTTTAACCATACACTTTGGCAGCTCTAAGCTCCCTTAAATGTACAAAATCACATTTAACAAACTACCATTGAGCTCAGCTCAATGTAGGAGCTTTTTGAACCGGTTTAAGCAGACTGAAGTCCACTCCACGTTTTCCTTGCCACCTCGTGCGCTACGGACTACAATGGACTACAGACGCAGCGTTCTGATGACGTAGTCGAGGTGCGACACGTCTCCCGGACGGAATCAATTCAGAGCGAGAATAAACGGATTTCTTTCGAGAGCCTCTATGGATGTAACGAGGTCTACGCAGAAGTCCCAGTTGTTTGATGATGGAAACAGAAGGTGGAATGGAGCAGTTGTTAAGTCCAAGCAGCTGCGAAGCGGAGTAGGTCAACATCACACCAGCCAAACCGGGGGGAGCTAGCACAGAGCTAGCCGCTAACAGCAGACCCACGGCTCCGAGAGAAATAACCAAGAAGCAGTGAGATGTAACTTAAATGAGCATAACTTGAAGAGGAGCACAGGAGAAAGTCCAGAACGGTCCAGACGGTCTCCTGTCGTTTCTAAAAACAATTCCCTCTGTTTGTTCACACCTGCAAGTCTTCTGACGCACTATCTTCTCTCCTATCCAAGTGACCTTCATGCACTCTAACTCCCTTCCACTGGTTTGTCTGAACCAATCGGAGAAGAACTAGTCACCGATCTCAGATCCTTTCTTAAAAGTTCTAAGCTTTTGCTGGAACTTTCAGTTCCTGTGAGGAAAATGAGATGTGATTTTTTTTTTTGAAACTGTGGATGTCCGACCATGAGTCAAGGGTCCGCGTCCTCAGCCAGGTTTAAACAGCACGTCAGCTGTGAACCATTTGAGTGTCACAGCTCCAAGCTGTGAACTCTTTCTGGAAGTTTTTATCTTGAAAATAAAACCGGAGCTGAGGCTGTTATCACGGTGAAGTGGAAGCAGATCTCATGCGAGCCGCTGAAAGATGGACACTTATCGCCTCTAAACCGTAGCAGGACGGACGGTCGGGGCACGTAAGATTGAGACTAGTTTACCAGGCAGAGACGAAGAATCTTTGCACAGGTAAATGTCGATGTTCATTAGCTGGCCCGGAGTCGAGCGGAAGCTGCCGAGGAACTGCCATGTCTCTGGTTAAAATATCTCAAGATAAGCCTTCAACCATTTCCTTTCAACCTCCATTTTCTTCCTCCTAAACTTCTCCTTAAACTTTACAGTACATCTTTTACCAGTTAACTAAACTTAAGTTAAATGCTTGCAGAGTATAAGTTAATAACACCCATGACTTGTCCTGTTGTTCCTATGAAATTACGGATGCGTGTTTCATCTGTGCTGAAGTTAATTATAGGAAACCTGATCAACCAATCATGTAAATATGTTGTGATATAATTTAATGATTTGTTATTAAATGATTCTACCTTTGGTAGGTCAAATATAATAACGTTTCTTGTCAATTGCATCCCTCCAAGTCACAGAATTGATTGATATTAAACTGAAAAAGTGAGAACCCGTGAAATTTGATGATAATTTTGTGTCAGATAAAGTCTGCTCAAATTTACATCTAAGTATAGGTAAATCAGTAAAACTGACCTCATTGCCTATATTATTACACACTTGCTAGGAGAATTATGGCCCCAAATGTCAGGGTGGTTTTCCAGGGATGCTGCAATAGGTTCATCTTGTCAAAGTTCTGGAGGAGAGAGATAGAGTAGTTTGTTAGAGGATCAGGGGTTTTTCAGGAGTTCAAGAGCAGTTCAATGTTTGAGAGTGGTTAAAAGTTCAGGAACAGTCCAGTGTTCAGGGGTGATTAAAGTTCAGGGACAGTTCAGTGTTCAGGGGTGATTAAAGTTCAGGAACAGTTCAGTGTTCAAGGGTGAGATTTGGGTGAGTTGGGGGGACTGGAACTAGGGATCGTTGCCTCACCTAGACTTGGGCTCTAGTGAGTGTGTATTTATCAAACAGTTATAAAAACCTGATTTCTGAGTTTCTGGGTAGCCGTAGCTCGGGGATGACCTAAGTCTGTCTCCAGTTCACTCGTTGCCAGACTCACTGAGTGACATCTTGTTGCTACACCACGTTGGCATCAAGCGACTCGGCTCCGATGCTTATCTCAGTCCTGACTCATCCTGATCCTCCTGTTGGTGGCTTCGTCCCTTGAAACAGCTTACAGTGGGAGGCGTGTACCCAAGTAGCTCGCTCAGCTACTTTAACCGCTGTGTGCATCACCAGCAAGACTTGGAACGGCCCTGTCCACCTTGGAGAATTCCACTTGGTCCTCCTGAAAGATTTAATCATAACAAAGTCTGTAGGCATTATGTTATGCAGTTGCTTTACCGCTGGGCCTGGGAGTCCTCCTAGAACCTGTGACCTGATGGATTTTAATTGATTGGTTAACTCAGTACAGTAGGTTAACATGTTGTGATCACAGTGTTGTAGAGTGGTAGCTGGGTTGCATGCTGGGTCAAACCCCAGGTTGGGCGGAGCTGTAAACAAAATTTCAAAAGGACTCAGATTGTGTTTAGCTTTCTTGCACATTCTCGTGTACATCAAAGCTAAAGGTAAACATGTCACCCAATTTAGTTTTGTTTCTTCACAGATTTTAGTCAGCTTGTTTTTCAGTGTCCCATTCTCTCTCTCCACTGCACCTCCACTCTGGGGATGATATGCACAATGCTTTGTGAGGTCAAAATGCAGTGTAGCTGACAGTTCTTCAAGAATCTGATTAGCAAAATGTGGTCCATTATCACTGAAGACCCTTTGTGGGTTCTCCATCTTGAGACTACATCTTGCAAGAGTATTTTAGCAACTGTTTTCGCAGTTGCATGCTTGGTTGGAAATGCCTCAGTCCATTTGGAAAATATATCTACTATGACCAGACAATATTTTTTATTTAATACTGGTGTAAGATGATTTATTTTGATTTATTTTGATGTAAGATGATTTATTTGGGCAGTTACGTATTTAGGTTACTGTGTCTTTAAGAGACTTCTTCTTCGTGGGTTTTTGGGTGTGTTCAGGTTAAGCGGGCGAAAACAACGGCAGACGCGGGCAGCGTTCATGAGGGGATGACGTTGTATTGAAGAGCTGAATAAAGTCCGTGCAGCCAAGCTATTCCCTTTCAGCGTGGTTACTCCTTCTCCACCCCACGACCTTCAGATGTGTTCGTGACACTTCTCCACCTCAAGCGGTGGTGTTACACTGGTGGCAGCGGGTTTGTGGACGCTTTCAGCGATTGGAGCGGTGAGCACATGCTTAGCATGCTATTAGCCTTATAGCTAATGCTGCACATGCTGATAGGCGCGTTTAGCTGCTGCTGAGGACGGACTTTTTTTTTATTCCTCCAATTTTTTTTCTACTAGTCTCAACGTCTAATACTCAGTGATGGAGAGTAACTTTTGGGAACAATTACCTTTTCATTCTGCTGCGGGTCGTACTAGGCCACAGTACAGCCACGTGTTTGTGGGGGATGGAAAAGAGGATTTTTCAAGATGGTGTAGACGTTTTGAAGTGACTGTTGAGGCTGATCCTGATGCTACTGAAGACAGTTTGGCGAAACTGTTGCCTACATACTTGGGGGGAGCTGCTTTTAGTTACTGGGACAGTTTATCCGATGCAGTTAAAACAGACTATTCAGCCACGAAGGAAAAGCTGAAAAGCGTGTTTGGACAAACTGCTTATTTGTCGACTTTCCAGAGCTACATTAATGCACGCAGCCGCCTCCCTGGTGAAGCTCTCCCTGTGTTCGCTGCAGAAATTTGCCGTCTGGTCGAGGAAGCTTTTCCAACTTATGGCGATAATGCTAAACAGGGAGAAAAATTTAGACGCTTTATTGCTGGACTTGACCCATACCTCCAACTGCGATGTCATGAGCAGGGGGTTAAAACATTGGAGACTGCGCTACAGTTGGCTATTCAAATTGAAGCTGCTCACCAAGCTACTAGAGTGTTCACATCCCCAGCTCCGGTGCAGTCTTCTTCTACGCCAGCTTACCCTGCTGTCTCACCTGGGTGGTCTACTCAGCTCCCTTCACCTGCTCCTCAAGGAGTCCACTCAGCTACGGGGGATGATTTCAAGAAAATGGCAAACACGATCGAAATGCTGGCGGACAAAGTTCATCAGCTACAAATGACGGTTGACCGCCAGCGTGAGGACGCATATCGACAGGACAGGCGGGATTATGGATTTCGTCATCGGAGCTCCGCTTCGGCTGGACGAGGTGAGGGCAGATATTCATCGGATGACTACCATCTGTCACCTCCACGCCGCAGAGACTCATCGGACGACCGGAACACACATCGCCGCAGCTCCTTCCGCACATCACATGACGAGGAACGCAACCAACGGGAGTCACCTGCTCGAACCAGCTCATCTGAACGCTACTCGCAGGGCTACAACGCTCCAAACAGGGGCTATGCTAGCCGTGGTCGCTCTCCGGGCCGCTATGAAAGTGGCCGCCTTCATCGCTCTCCCAGTCCGGCCCGGGTACGGTTCCAGTCCCCTGCACGTCAATACCGGGAGCAGGGAAACTACAAGTAGCTGACAATGAGGGCAAATTGTCAGCTACCAACTTCTCTTTGGCCCAGACGGACAACGACATTCACCCTGACACAGGTACTACTGACAGCTTGTGTGTAACTGATGTAGACAAAAGATATGTGTCAGTTGTTATTGAGGACACTGTGGTGCATGCTTTTGTTGACACAGGGGCTGACGTTTCTATTATTAGTGAGACTTTTAGAATGGCTACACCTGCTCTTCAGAGAAAACCCATTATGAAACGGTTTATCCCTCTCACTGGGGTCACAGGTGATCCCCTTGACTCTGTAGGCTCCATTTATGTGAACCTAAGTATTGCAGGTGAGCCCATGACACATACACTTCAAGTTGTCAGAAACTGTACTAAACCAATCATTTTAGGTTGGGACTTTATGGTGGCAAATGGCATTACTGTTGACACTCGCACCATGACATGCAATGTAGCTGGTACAGCTGTACCACTAGTTAGTCCACATTTGTACATTCCCTGCCTGACTGCGGTGACAGTGGCGGCCACGGTTGCCATTCCGGCTATGTCAGAGAGGGTCATCACAGCTAATCTTGATGTACCCCTCAAAGGGTTTTTACCTAATGGTTACATTGGTGTGTTCGAACCACATTATACCGATCAGTCCTCTACTGGTATGGCATGGACTGTGGCGAGGGTAGAGCACGGTTCTATTTGTGTGAAGGTGGCTAATGTTTCACATAGTGAAGTTATGCTACATGATGGTACACAGGTGGGACATTTTCATGCTATCCTGGCAGGGGGCCAGAGTGAGTTCACCATTATGGATGGTTCTATTGGTAATGTTAATAGACAGATACCTGACAGTCCGGGTGCAACTCCTATTATAGATGACACTGATTCAGACCTGACGCCATTGCAGAAAACACAACTGACGGACACTTTGACTTCTTTTGCTGACGTGTTTAGTCAACACCCACATGACTTTGGTAGAACTGACATGGTCACACACAAAATCATTACGAACTGTCACACCCCAGTCTCTCAGAGAGCCTACCGCACCTCTCCAGTCATGAAGGCTGAAATCCGTCGCCAAGTGGAAGCACTTAAGGCGCAAGATTTGATAGAGGACAGCTCGAGCCCCTGGGCCAGCCCGGTGGTGATGGTGAAAAAGAAAGATGGCTCATATAGATTTTGTGTAGATTTTCGAAAACTGAACTCTGTCACTATTACTGACGCACACCCCCTACCAAGAGTAGATGACAGTTTAGACGCGTTGTCTGGTTCGCAGTACTTTTCTACCATGGACATGTCTAGTGGGTACTGGCAAGTACAAATGGATCCTGCAGACAGACAAAAGACTGCATTTACTACAGGTGATGGCTTGTACCAATTTAAGGTCATGCCCATGGGACTCAAAAACGCACCTCCAACCTTTCAAAGGCTCATGGAGCTGGTTCTGCGAGGTCTACACTGGACAACTTGTGTCATTTACTTGGATGACATCATTTGCATGGGAAAAACATTTGAAGAACATCTAGGCAATCTCACAGACATTCTCACTCGCTTCAGACAAGCAGGGTTAAAGTTAAACCCTAAGAAATGTGACTTTTGCAAACCTGCTGTGAAGTACATGGGACACATTGTGTCACGAGAGGGACTGACGGTGGACCCAATCAACAGTGAACGCATTAGTGATTGGCCTGTTCCACGTTCGCCGACAGAGGTACGTGCCTTTTTGGGACTGTGCTCATATTACAGACGTTTTGTGCATCAATATGCCTTTATTGCTCAGCCTTTACATAGACTTACCCAAAAACAAGTTGTGTTTGAATGGACAGATGACTGTAGCACAGCTTTTCAAACACTTAAGAAGGCACTGACTTCTCCTCCAATAATGGCATTTCCAAACTTTGATGAACCATTCATTTTGAGCACAGATGCATCTAATTTGGCAGTTGGTGCAGTACTATCACAGATACAACAGGGACAAGAAAGGGTGGTGGCATTTGCAAGTCATGTACTGTCAAAAACAGAGAGAAAATGGTCTACCTATGACAAAGAACTGTATGCTATTGTGTGGTCAGTCAGACACTTTAGACATTACCTGAGTTGCAATCCTTTCACCATTATTACTGATCATCGTCCTTTGCTTAGTTTAAGGAAAATGGACATTACGCATGACCCTACAGGACGCAGGGGTCGTTGGGCGTTGGAGCTCGATCCGTATCAATGGACAATCACTCACAAAGAGGGTAAGAAACACACAAATGCAGATGCCATGTCACGGATACCATTGGGACAGGACTCTATTGAGATGACAAGTACGACGCTACCTGAAGCTCACTCTTCGCCTAGTGATACAGGACAATCTGTCTCACTGTCTGAGGCGAGGGGTAATGATGAGGGGTCATGCTCGACCCCTGAACATTTAGAGAGGACCGATATGGTACCAAAAGTTTGTTGTGTGGACACTGATAGGACACATGTGAATGTGGGGTTTGACACATTACAACAGACATTATCTGCCCATAACGTGGACATTGTAAATGCGCAACTTGCTGATCCTGTTCTCGGGGAAGTGCATAAT
The DNA here is from genome assembly GCA_038048925.1 of Garcialebias charrua. NCBI lineage: Eukaryota > Metazoa > Chordata > Actinopteri > Cyprinodontiformes > Rivulidae > Garcialebias > Garcialebias charrua. Next base: position 7,968 of record JBBPBX010036739.1, on the reverse strand, counting down.
TGGGTTAAAAACAAGAAACGTCCCTACCTCAGACAGGTAAAAGGTAAAATGCAGAGGAAACTATGGTGGCAGTTTCATAACTTGTTGCTATGTAATAACTTGTTGTGTCGCAAAGGTCAAACACCGCCTGGGAAACCTGAGGTTTATCAAGTGTTAATTCCAGTGGCACTGGTTACAGAGACAATGCAATTTTTTCATGGTAATCCATGTTCTGGTCATTACAGTGCTGAACGAACATTTAAGAAAGCATTGACAGTATGTTATTGGCCAGGAATGAGATCTGATATTGAGCAGTTCTGTAACTTGTGTAAGACATGTGAAGCTTTTAGGAGGGTTGTACCAAAGCACAGAGCTCCTTTACAATCTATTCAGACTGAAAGACCATTTCAGCTGGTCTGTACGGACATTACCGAACTGCCAGTCACATCTGTGGGAAACAGATATGTGCTTGTGGTACAGGACCATTTCACCAAGTATGTGAATGCATACGCTATGGTTGATCAAAGGGCTGCCACAGTAGCACAGTTACTCTGTGAAAGGTATATCCCTGAACATGGTGTCCCTGAGGAACTGTTGTCGGATCAGGGACGACAATATGAGTCAGAAATTATACAAAACATTTGTCAGAAACTACAGATGACAAAGAAAAGGACCTCCCCATATCACCCAAGAGGGAATGGTATGGTGGAGAGATTTAACAGGACTTTGAAAGAACAGTTGGCTCGACTCATCCAGGACTATGGAGGTGAGTGGGACCACTATCTTCCTGCTGTGGTGCTTTCATTCAACTCTACGCCACACTCGAGCACAGGGTATTCACCTTATTTCCTTGTGCATGGCAGAGAGCCCAGACTACCGGCTACTGTTCATGTTTCATCGCCGACAGTTTCTGATAGTCCGAATAACTATGGTGCAGAACTGGCTCGACGGATGGACGCTGCTTTTGAGACTGTTTTTCTATATCGTGAAGAACAGAGACAAAAACGAGAATATTACTACAACAAGGACACAAGGTTCAGGCCATACGTTTGTGGTGATCTGGTATGGATGGATGATCCCACCACACAACGACAGAAGCTTGCTCCAAACTGGACTGGACCATATAAGGTTGTATCTGTGGACGACAAAGGGCTCCTTTACAAGCTGGTGGATGTGCAACACCCTCAGGCTGCGACCAAGGTCATCCACTATGATCGGTTGAAACCTTATCGTGGTTCCACAGACACATTAACAATGGAGGGCAATCAATCTGTCCCAATGCCAAACATGAACACGCTGCCGAAGTACACAGCTTTGTCTGGCTCATTGCCCTTGATCTTTGGCCAAACAGCACAGACAGCAGAAACTGCGAGGTCATTGACACTTTCACCAAGGAGACAAACTGAACCAGTCTCCCAGCAGCCGGCGCAAACACCTCTTAGCTTGCCGCCTTCTGAGGGTACAGTTGTCACCAGGTGTGGGCGCATGGTTAGGAAGCCACGACGACTGTTGTCGTGACAAAGTAAAAAAAAAAAAAACTGTTCTATATGTGGACTTTGTTGTAAGTTTTATTGTTCTGAGATTGTGTTTTGGGAAGATGATTTATTTTCTCTTATTGTTACTATGGTTACCTTATTTTGAAATGAGGACATTTCATTTAAAGAGGGGGAAGTATGTAAGATGATTTATTTTGATTTATTTTGATGTAAGATGATTTATTTGGGCAGTTACGTATTTAGGTTACTGTGTCTTTAAGAGACTTCTTCTTCGTGGGTTTTTGGGTGTGTTCAGGTTAAGCGGGCGAAAACAACGGCAGACGCGGGCAGCGTTCATGAGGGGATGACGTTGTATTGAAGAGCTGAATAAAGTCCGTGCAGCCAAGCTATTCCCTTTCAGCGTGGTTACTCCTTCTCCACCCCACGACCTTCAGATGTGTTCGTGACACTTCTTCACCTCAAGCGGTGGTGTTACACTGGTGTTAATTCGATAAAATCTATCATCAGGTGCTGAAATGGTGGAGTTACACTCCTGTGTGCTCCTGATGCGGTCAATTTTGTAGCTTTGGAGGTGTTGTGAGTAGCACAAATCAGACAGGCATCACAGCGTGAAACTGCCACCTTAGAGAAATTAATTGTAAACCAATTAGCATCAATTTATCTTAACATTCCCTGTTTTGACACATGGTCCACCCCATGTGTTAAAATGGCAAAGGCAGGGAAAAAATGCTTGGGCAAACAGGGATTGCTGTTTGGTCCAATCCAAATGTCGTTTGAAAAAACACAACCATGCTTTTTCCACTCACCCTTCTCAAAAGGAAGTGTGAGTCTTTGCATCTCAGCCACAGAGAAGGAGGTGGAAGAGGGGGTGGAGGAGGGGAAGGGGAGGCTGGAAGAGGGAGTATCCACAGTATTCCTGAGGGTGTCACTGTAGAAGCGAATGTGCATTGTACTTCCTGTCCGACACCGGAAGTGCCTGTATTCCATAGGCGGAGTATGGATCGCGGGTGTTTTTGAAAGTTATTTTCATTCATTTTATCGGAGCAAACACAGCTTTTGTTTAAACGGAACGTTTACTGAAATGTCCTACCGGGGTTCAGGTACCTGCTGTGCTGTTCGCGGCTGCACCAACAACCGGACCAAGCTAAATCTTTGGCTAAAACAACAGTGTTTTCAACACGGACCCAAAACAAAGAAAGAGTGTCCCTGCATCCTTCTCTATGGCTGTGTCTGCGCGATCAGGTAACATCTGTAATTTCTTTTTATTCAGGGAGGGTTTATTAATGAGAGTTTTGGATGATTTACTGTCTTAAAACGATAGATCTCAGACGCGACCGGTATTTTTAGCCGAGATAGCTGCTAATAAACCTTAGCCGAGAGGCCGGAGCAAACGCGTTCGCTATTTATGTATTTTTAAATTATGTCTGCGCGATCAGGTAACATCTTTTTATTCGGGGAGGGTTTATTAATGAGAGTTTTGGAAGATTTACTGTCTTAAAACGATAGATCTCAGACGCGACCGGTATTTTTAGCCGAGATAGCTGCTAACAAACCTTAGCCGAGAGGCCGGAGCAAACGCGTTCGCTATTTATGTATTTTTAAATTATGTCTGCGCGATCAGGTAACATCTTTTTATTCGGGGAGGGTTTATTAATGAGAGTTTTGGAAGATTTACTGTCTTAAAACGATAGATCTCAGACGCGACCGGTATTTTTAGCCGAGATAGCTGCTAATAAACCTTAGCCGAGAGGCCGGAGCAAACGCGTTCGCTATTTATGTATTTTTAAATTATGTCTGCGCGATCAGGTAACATCTTTTTATTCGGGGAGGGTTTATTAATGAGAGTTTTGGAAGATTTACTGTCTTAAAACGATAGATCTCAGACGCGACCGGTATTTTTAGCCGAGATAGCTGCTAACAAACCTTAGCCGAGAGGCCGGAGCAAACGCGTTCGCTATTTATGTATTTTTAAATTATGTCTGCGCGATCAGGTAACATCTGTAATTTCTTTTTATTTGTCCCTCCTCTTTTAACAAAACGAGTGGTGTTCCCACATTTTTAATGAACTAAAACAACAAAGTTTGGACTGTCTTCAACTGTATTACTCGCATGTAAACAAACGGTGTTTCCGGTCAACCGGAAGTCGTGTGCACATTTCGCGCAAAGCGTCATGGGGCGTAGGAATACTGTGGATAGGAGGGGAAGGGAAGACAGGGAGGGAGAGAGCAGGAGAGACTGGAAGGGAGAGGGTAAAGTGGAAAAGGGAGGACAAAGGAAGGGAGAGAGTAGGGGGAAATGAGAGGCTGAGAGGGAGGGGGTAAGGGGAGCTGGGAGAGAGGGGGTAGGAGGGAAGGGGGGGCTGGAAAGGAGGAGGTGTGATGGGAAAGAGAGACTATGTACTGATTCAAAGTCATCATGTGTGTTTTTGCAGCAATTTTTGCTGCTGCGTCTGCTAGAGAATTCCCCGTGAAATAAAATATTTGTGTGAAATGTACGCTGCACATTTTATCACTGCAATCCTTGAAGGCAAGGCAGATAGCAGGTCAGAAATCAGTTTGTGATTAAGGATTGGCTGTCCATCGGAGCGGAGAAAACGCCTGTTTCTACAACGTACCAAAATCATGACATACGCCAAAAGCGTAACGCTATTCCGTATAGATATTAACAGCTTTCCCTTCAGACAAACTGCATGCACGGGTAAGAGCGATTAGCTCACAAGCTTGGGCAGAGCATGGTGGAAGTGAGTTTGCCTCTATTGTCTGTGTTATAGTGACAATAGCATACCCACTTCTAATCTGTCCAGTGTTTGGGTCCCTTGATGCAGAACCATCAACAAACAGGTCTCAGTCTGGGTTGTCCAGTGATTGTTGTCGTAAATCAGGTCCTGGTGTACAAAGAACTTCAAGTTAAGCTAAACAGTCATGTGGCTGGCCGTCGTCAGGTGTGGGCAGTGCTGGGCAGCGCTAATCCAAAAATTAGTTCCGCTATTTCTAAAGCACTAATTAATTTATTTAGGTCTGCTATTTCAAAAGCACTAATGTCTTATGAAAATTAGGGGAAGCGAATTTCTAATCCGCTAGCATCAAGTGTAGAACCACTAGACTGAGGAACAGCTTCTACCCTGAGGCTGTTAGACTCATGAATAAATAAAAATAAAATTAAAATAAACACTGCAAAATATCACATCATGGTGATGCTGATATGTTTTCTTGTTGCTGTGTTCATCTGTGACCATCTGTGACCATCTGCTCATACAAACTCATGTTCGTGCTGCTGTTTATTCCCACTATATTAGGCTTAGTGTATTACTAGTTGATGTTTTTCTTAGTTAGTTCTCGATGTTATTACTGTTTTTCTCTTTCATTTGTTGTTGGATGTAACTGGGACCTCGTGTACATAATCTCGTTTTCATCTCATGTACCACATGCGGTGCAAATGACAATAAAGACTCTCTGACTCTCTGACTCTCTAAATAAATTCAACAATTGGTAGCCACTAGCCAGCAAGTTATGCAATATTTGCATTACACTGCCAACTAGAGGTTGTTACAGTCCCTGACCTCCAGTATGGGGAGCTCTCTTCATGAGACACCTTTTCTTATCCTTTCCTGTGTTTCAGATCTACTTTGCTGTCTACCTGGCTGCCACAGGTGTTTGGTGTTACAGCTCGTCAGCTGCTCCATAAAGAGCTTCACCTCAGATGTGTCAAGTCCCTTTTCCCTGTGTTTGCCTGTTTGTTTTTTATCTTTTCTACTTTGTAAAATAAACATATTCTTTTATTGACATCAACTGTTAGGTTTTTTTTATGTTACACCCAGTGCCATATTTTTACCTACTTAACTCAAGTTGCCTTTTTGGACATGCATGAATATATTTGTATACAGTACACTGTACTTGTCTGTAGTAGAGAGAACATTAATCTTCTCTTGGCAGTGCAAATTCTGCTAACACAAAACGTGTAACTACTTAAAACTTTTAGTTACTTTCACCCATGCTTCCAAAAGTCAACAATTGTTTGTTCTGCATCTGTCTGTTAGCAAAATATCTTATGAACAACTGAATAGATTTTGATTAAACGTTCAAGAAATAATCACTGAATGGCTCTCTACGACTGGTTGACTTTTAAAATACATCCAATTCAAGATGGTTGCCACAGCTAACTGAACTTAAAAATCACAAAATTGACTACAACTCAGTCAATTTGACAAAAATTTAGATAAAATTTGGTGTGGTAGTAGCTGAGATTCATTCCCAAAGCATAAGCAAAGGACTTTTAGAATGCATAAGATCTTTCTTTAAAATTATAGCGTTATTTATTTGGAATCAATGGTGTTGGTCTGTTAGCAAAATATCTCATGACTCTCTGGACAGATTTTGAAAAATATTTCAAGAAATAATAAACTGATGTTTCTTTTCTGCTGATTAACTTTTGGATACATTTGAATTGAAGATGGCTGCAGCAGGCAATTGAAATAAGCCAAACTCAAAAATGGTTATAATTCAGTTAATTTTACAGATATGGAGTTAAGTGATTGTTTGTTTAAAGTTATTTTATATATTCTTTTAAATAATGGGGTGATATAAGATTTTTTTCTTCTTTCTGCACTCTTCATTCAATGTTTTATTTTTGATGAACTTGTTTTATTTTGTCTCTTTTAAATGAATGAATAAATAAATTAAAATATTAAATAGCTTTACATCTGCTAAGTTCTTGGTATAAACCAACACAGACATGTTCCTGTTTTTAGTGTTTTACATGCTTTATATTGAGTAATATGATAAGTGATATGTTAGGTGATATAATAAGTGATATGTAATGTGATATGTTAAGTATGTTAGATGATATGATAAGTGAGATGTTAGGTGATATGATAAGTGAGATGTTAGGGGATATGATAAGTGCGATGTTAGGTGATATGATAAGTGATATGTAATGTGATATGTTAAGTATGTTAGATGATAAGCGCTTTGGGACCCCTCATAGGGGGCTGGAAAGCGGTATATAAATAAGCTCCATTTACCATTTACCATATGATAAGTGCGATGTTAGGTGATATTATAAGTGATATGATAAGTAATATGTAAGGTGATATGATAAGTGATATGTAAGGTGATATGATAAGTGATATGTTAACTGCACATGTTAGGTGATATGTTAAGTGATATTTAATGTGATATGTTAAGTGATATGTTAGGTGATATGATAAGTGATATGTTAGGTTATATGCAATGTGATATGTTAGGTGATATGTTAAGTGATATGATAAGTGATATGTAAGGTGATAAAGTCCAAGGTTTGGACTTCCCCTTCGGGTGAACTCAGACCAAGGTACACACTTCACAGGTGAAGTGATGAAAGAACTGTGGAAGACGCTAGGCGTCAAGGCCAACTTTCATGTCGGCTACCACCCACAGGCTTCAGGCCAAGTTGAGAGAGCAAACAGAACTGTGGTGAGTATTTTGAAGAAATACGTGGCTGCAAACCACAAGGACTGGGACGTGAAACTCCCTCTGGTCCTCATGGCCATAAGAGCCACTCCACACACATCAACTGGCATCTCTCCCTTCGAGATGATGACCGGTCGACAAATGACTCTCCCTCTACACCTGTTGTACCAACCAGGCGACGCCGCCATGGCGACAGCCTACACTACACAACAATACATGAAAGATTTGAATGTACACCTCAGAAACACTTTTGCTTTCGCCCAGAAAAACCTGGAAAAATCCGCTGAAGGACGCAAGGCGTACTACGACCAAAAGGCCTCTCACAATGAACTCCAAGTGGGAGACAGAGTCTGGTACTATACGTTCGCCCCAGCAACCGGGAAAGGAGGGTCCGAGACCGGAACTCTCGCCCGCAAACTGATGCCCAGGTGGACTGGACCTCATCTGATAACAGACAAAGTGTCCTCAGTCGTCTACGAAATCAAAATCAGCAAAGGCCGCAAAGAGCCAATTGCTAAATGGGTACATCGAAATCAGATCAAACCTTACAAGGCGTTCAATGACTCCACAAAAGACAAAGATCTCACAAACACACCGACTTCATGGGATAATAAGGTCGTCCAAACACAAGTTAGTAAATAAACTAATCAGGTTTAAACTACCATATTTCCCACCCTATAAGTCGCATTGTCCAATTTGAACTTAGAAACGCTAAGCCTAAAACCCACAACAAAAAACTAACCTTAACAACCGTTTAAATCCACGAGATTTAATTTGACCTCGGTCATAAAGTTGAGACCTGTTTTTCTTGTGTGTTGCACTTTGGAATCTGACGACAAGAGTGTGTCGAAGCAGTGAAACGTTGTTTCCTTGTTGTTTAGTCATTACTGTTGTCATTAGTTGAGATATTGTTTTGGTTCTGAACACTCCCAGCCAAAAAGGTTTTGTATTAACATTGGTTAATGAATGATATGGATTTAACTATGCCAACATGCAGTTCGTTTTGTTAAATCTCAATCGTCGAAGAGTCAATGTAGTTTAAAGCT
>JBBPBX010036738.1:7205-31321 GCA_038048925.1 Garcialebias charrua | reverse complement strand
TCACCAAGTATGATGAAAAGTGAATCTGGATGTTTTAGTTCCAGTGCAGTTATTTGTTCAGTCAGGTTTTGCAGTGCATCGCTCACACAGGCTTGAGGTGGAATATAAACACCGACCAGAATGAATGAGGAAAACTCCCTCGGTGAATAAAAAGGTTTACAGTTGATAAACAGAGTCTCTAAGTTGGAGCTGCAGTGTTTGTTCAGCACTGAGACATCTGAGCACCAACCTTCGTTTATATAGAAACATATTCCACCGCCTCTGGACTTTCCCGACAGCTCCGTGACGCGGTCCGCTCTGTGAAGATGAAAGCCGGGCAGATGCAGCGCGCTGTCCGGGATGAGCTCGCTGAGCCAGGTTTCAGTGAAGCAGAGAGCAGCCGAGCGTGAGAATCTTTTGACAGTCTTGTTGAGGAGAAGCAGTTCATCCATTTTGTTGGGAAGAGAGCGGAGGTTCGCTAGATGAATCGCCGGGAGAGCTGTTCTAAATCCTCGCTGGCGGAGCTTCACATCCACACCGGCGCGTGTCCCCCGCCTGCGTCCCTTGCGCACTCTCCACAGAGCTGCTGCTCCTCCAACTATTAACTCCAGAAAACTTTCCGTGCTCTCGAAGACTGGCGAAAAACTTCCAGAAGTGAACTGTCTGATGTTCAGCAGTTGTTCTCTGGAGTAGGTAAGTGGGTTTGAGTTGCAAAAAAGCACACAAAACAAGCAAAAACACACATAATACTAGAGAGCGCTGTGCCGAGGCAGCCACTCGCGGCGCCATGGTAATGGAAATGCCATGCAACTATAATCTCATCTTGATACATCTCGCTTAGGAACTTCCAGTATGATTCACTGAAGTCTGGTGGAACTGGTTCAGCAAATGCACACAATGCTTGAACTCTTGTTTTCCCCTTTTTGGAAGACTGATCTTGAGGCTTAAATGTGCAGGTCTGGAAATGTCGCCACATGGTCTTTTTTTTTTTAACAGCCCAAAGCAGTACTAACAATGTTTGAATATTTCTACTTCTGTTTTCTTCTTTGGTTGTTTCCATGCAACAAGCTTGCCTTGGTTACTTTCCAAAACTTCATTGTTGTGCTGAAAGTTTCCCTTATTTCATATATAATCCAACTGGTGTCATCTTTGTTTAGAGTTTTTTGGCAAACTAAAAGCTTTTGCAACCTCTACTTTATCCATGTGTTTGTGCAGCAGATGTCTTGACATTTTTTGAACATGTAAACCACAACACACACACAGTGTTACTTATTGTTATATGTTCTGGATCCATCTTCCTTCTTCAAAACAGGAACAACATAAACGGATGCTTCCTCCAGGGGTGCCCTTTCATCTTTACATGTAGTGGATCTGGAATCATGACTTTCAAAGCTTGTACTCTGACTAGACTAACCCTTGCCTTGCCTGCAAAACTTGCTTCTGTTTTGGCTAAATGACAGTTTTATTTTTTGGACCTTTTTCCATAGGTAATTCTACGCTGGCTTCACTTTCTGAGCTTTCTTCGCAGGTTTCTGGAATATATTCTTCTTCACTATCTTCACTTGCTTCATCTAACCCTGCCAAGTTTCTCTAAATCATTTGGAGAAAGGAGAGAAGAAAGAAGTTAGTATTTCTTCCCCTATTAGAAAAAAAGAAGAAAAGAAGTCAGGCCTTAATTTAAAGTCTAGCTTAAATAAAAGATGTTAACACTACAGGTACATCTTAAAAACCAAGAAAATTGCATAGAAGTGAAATATTTTTTGCCAGTCATCTCAGAAAGGGAAACTCATATCTTATATAGAATCATTACACAGAGTGATAGGAATGGACACACGGTTGAAAAGCCTGACATTAGTGCTTAAAACATCCTTTTGTGATTGGTCTAATATGATATTCTAAAACACTAAATTTTGGGCTTTCTTTACCTGTGAGCCATAATCGTCTAAATCAGTGGTCCCCAAACTTTTTCCTGTGAGGACCACATAACTTTTCCCTTCTCTGGTGGGGGGCCGGAGTCAGTTTGTAACAGGAAAAAGTGTGATGATTGCAGGAGTGCCTAAATGTACAAATGCATTGTTTTCCAGAAAGCACAATCAAATAACCCTCTGAGTTCTTCACAGAAAAAAATCCAGGAAGTAAACACTATTTATTAAATAAAATAACCAAATAACCCTATCTGGATTATTCACAGAAAAGAATCCAGGAAATAAACAGTATTTATTAAATAAAATAACCAAATAACCCTCTCTGGGTTCTTCACATAAAAAAATCCAGGAAATAAACACTATTAAATAAAATAACCCTCTCTGGGTTCTTCACAGAAAAAAAATCCAGGAAATAAACGGTATTTATTGAATAAAATAACCAAATAACCCTCTCTGGGTTCTTCACAGGAAAAAAAATCCAGGAAATAAACACTATTTATTAAATAAAACAACCAAATAACCCTCTCTGGGTTCTTCACAGAAAATAATTCAGGAAATAAACAGTATTTATTAAATAAAATAACCAAATCACCCTCTATGGGTTCTTCACAGAAAAAAAATTCCAGGAAATAAACACTATTTATTAAATAAAACAACTCTCTCTGGGTTCTTCACAGAACAAAAGTGACATTGATGTTTGCAGCTCGCTCTCTCTCTCATCAACTTCCCTGTGAAAACCACAAAGCAAGTGTGAAATAAACTTCTTGAATAACGAGGCAAGGCTGTCCAAACGAAGTTCAAGTTTAAAAGATTTAATGAATCTTGCAAGATTGAGAACAGAAATAATACAGGCACTGAAGCTGTCTGGCTCTGCTCTGAGCTCAGAGAGTAACACAGCATGGATTAAAACCCTCGTATAGGAGGAGCTAATTTGGGGAGGGGTTGGGGGAGGAACAGGGTGGTACAATGGGTGGAACGAGGAGGTGCTTATCTGTCACAAGGTGGAAACTTCTGATAACACATGGAAAATGAGCATTCAGCACTTTCTTATAATGCAACAGTGTTTTTAGACTAACACGAGAAGGTCACATTTTAGTCAGCAGATAAAATGAGGAACATGACATTAAAATGAGGAACAAATGGTTGGTTTCGCACAGATGGTCACAAGATGCACAGAGTCAGCAGATCAAGATGGTCACAAGATGTACAGAGTCATTTGGAGTGCATGATTCTTAACATGAGGTGAAAAGTTTAATACATGAGTTTAATTATGAGTTTAATACCTGAGAGTGTATGATTTTACTTTACAATTCCCTCCTTTTGTTCCGTCAGGAACAACTAAGATAATACAATTCACAACAACAGCAAAATGAACATTTGTAATACAAGCAAAACCAAAATCAAAATTATCAATCAATCTTAAAGGTAATGTTACTCGAGAAAATCACAGTGTTATTAAATCACATGTTATGCCTCCCCAGGCCTAACTGGATGATGTGAACTTGTGTAGGAAAACCCCGGTGGCAACGATGTAGAGGTGCTTGGGGATAAAAGCTGCACAACACCCCGGTCCCACGGCGGTGACCAAATCTGGTGTCCATATCATCCTTACATTCAGTTGATCTATAAGAGAAGAAAAAAGTATGAGACTCTCAAAATAAAACATCAAATTACATGTGTCTAATAGACTTTCCATGCAACCATCATTAACTAGAGATAGAATTAGCAAGTAGCTGTTTTTGTGCAGGGTAAAGACCTGCAAATAATGTGGCAAGCAACAGTCATGTTCAAAAACAATTGAAGACAGAACAATTGAGGATTAAAGTACAAAAGAGAATAAATGAACAGATGATATGTATTTTAATCAGGATAAAATGTAATCAAGTAAAAATCAGCAAATAAAAGTCAAATCAACATCAATAAAACAAAAGAAAAACAAATACGTCTCTTTAATTCAAAAAGTGGTAGCCGTAGAATACATGAGCCTCTTGGGGCTGTCTTAAAGCACAAATTTGTACTATGTTTGCTACGAAATCTAAAAAGTCTAAGCGAGGTAGGCTCGGCTTGGTTGTAAGGTTTATTACCCGTGATTGTACATCATAATCAATGGTGAACACGTCGTCTAAGTGGTCCATGTCTATAGTTTAGGTAGTTCGGTCGGTGCGGGCAATAAGTGTGATTTTGATGGTTTACTCTAATGGGTACATTTCAAACTCAGTGATGCAGTCTTCCAGGGTGCAGACGTCGGCATACGTAGTCAGATCGGAATCGGGAAGAGGGGAAATGCGTGCATGTTCTGAAAAGGGAAACATTTGCATGTATGTGTCTGGGGAACTTGCTAACAACGCATAGGTTTCTGACAAGCGTTCTGGGGTCAAAGTTTTTGTGATTAGGCGAGTAACTAATGAACGTATGCATGGAATGAAACAACAGCCACAAGTAATCAAGATGGCAGCAAAAACGGCAAAAGACATAAGCAAAGATATAACTATCGCTTTCCATCTACCAAACGTGCTATTAAACCAGTCGTCAATGGGATTATAAATACCTGAGTGACTCTGCATCTCGTTAGACAAAGTTCTAAGTCCTTCCAAAGCTCTAGACACCTTTCCATCAGGGGCGGTATTGTTGGGGATGAAACTACAACACAAGTCGCCAAACATGCTACAAACTCCGCCTTTCTCCGCGAGCAAAAAATCAAGAGCCATTCTGTTCTGTACAGCCATCAGGGAAGTGGGAGCCAATTGCTCAGCTAGTCCTTCAACAGCATCTCTGGTCAGATTGCTAAGACGCATGATATTATAATGAACGTAATTAATACGGTCAACATTTTTATTAGGTGTGACAGGGAAATATGCTGAGATCACGGGAAGATTTTCAAACCCTGAAGCAATGGGATCAGCCAATTTATGTTCGTCTGGAACGCCTCTAGGGATTCCAATCGCATCGATGTAAGTTGGAGAGTTCACTGTTGGATCAAAGGTCAAACCTCTACGCCGTCTGTTACCTGGATAAGGAAAAACTTGTGCAATTTTGTGTCCTATGAGAGTAAGTGGAGCCTTAAGTCTAACCATAGCACACAGTCCTATTGAATTTTGAGGGACTTGAGTATACAACCTTTTACCACCACAATAGTAATACAAACCTGAACGCGTCAGTCGCCCCACCTCCTGTCGCAGACCTTTCGTGGTTACGGCTGTGAATGTTACATTACACCAATCAGCATCTATGCTGCCTAGGTTGGTGTCAGGAACGGTGGTTACGAAATTGAAACAAATATAATCGTGTCTTTTATCAGCATGAAATGCACCAACCTGTGTGCCATTAGGACCAAGGGGAAAGATTTCTTCTAAGGTTGTGCAATTCCTAGTTTTAATTTTTCTGGTGATAAGTAACATGCAATCGAAACCCCATTCGTCTTCTAAAAACAACGGTGCTGGTTCTGTTAAGGGAGTGGGTCGTGCAGATGCACAGGCTACACATTCAGAGAGCGACGCTTCTTTAGCTGATTCAATTAACCATGTTAACCATACATTAAGATCGGAGTACCCTGTGGTCATAGCGATTACATCATTTGGGGACAACTTGGAATAATCTACGCTGTCAATGCTAAGGAGTGTGTCGTTAGTCTCGAGACCGGAAGATACTTCATATCGTGTGGGTGTTGGTGGAGAATCTGTTATTTGAATTATAAGTTCCCTGAAGGGGTCTGTACCTGATACTTCTGCTTGGAGAATAACATGCAATTTAGGGTTTGTCGTGTATCTAAGTAGTTTCCGAGTTGCATCCTTTTGGTATCTATAGCTAGGTGGGGGATACACATGCCATCTCGTCACGGATTGTATGGATAATAGGAGGTTAGCTGATCCGCCATTTCCGCCTTTTACTAGTTTAAACCTTTCAGCCCACCAATAAAGTGGTTGGCCTTTCTTTGTTTGTGGACTATCCCAAGGACCTGTGTACAAAAAAACTTTTTCCCATGTTGGGCAGGACTTACAAATGGTAGGATCATAAGTACCACAGAGACACATGTAAAACTCGGCTTTTCTGATTCTTTCATCTGAGCAGTCAAACAATCTGCAAACAGGTAAAGTTATTGTTGAAGTTGTACCGTTGACATATGGAACCATGAAGACGGGGTTACCATTGTAGTCCCTTCGACCAGGACTCTGTTTGAGCTCTCTCTTAGCTGGATTGAGTTGGTTCACATTTTCAGGATGCAGGTACCATGTCATGAGACCTATCAGTGTCAGTCCCACAATGACTAGAATATAGCAAAGCAACTCTTTCATCCCAGTGAATGTTCTAGGTGAAACAGTTTGTTTTAAAGTTGTGCGTGGGATGCGTGTATCGAGCATTGTCTTATCTTTTCTGTCGTTGTCAGGAGTTCTTCTAAAGCAGTGTCTCCTGAGCGTGTAGATCCCTCGGTGGTATCAAATCATGCAGATTCCGATACTTGCTGCACCCCTGTTGGCACCCAGCATTTAAAGCTCTGGCGCTCTTTTCCTCTGGGATGATTAAACTCGTTCTCCTGCCAGTGGGTCCTCTGTTGGTGACCTGGTACCTCGGAACAGCTTGCAGTGGGCGGCGTGGATCCAAGTAGCTCTCTCAGCGACTTTCACGGCCGTGTGGGTCACGAGCAATACCTGGTAGGGTCCGGTCCACCTGGGCGAGTTCCAGTGTTTCCTCCTGAAAGATTTAACCATAACAAAGTCTCCAGGAGTTATGTTGTGTAATTTTACCTGAGTTGGGCTGGGTAGCCCTCCCTGGACTTGCTCTCTGATGGATTTAAGGTGGTTAGTCAGATTAATGCAATACGTCAGCATGTTGTGATCACAATGTTTTAGATCACTAGTTGAGATTGGTCCCACGCCCATGTTGGGTGGAGCCGCAAAAAGGATTTCAAATGGGCTGAGGTTATGCTTAGCTCGTCTCCGCATGCGCAAATATGTTAGTGCAATCGGCAAACAAGACACCCAGTTAAGTTTTGTTTCTTCACAGATCTTAGACAGTTTGTTTTTTAATGTTCCATTCTCTCTTTCGACCGCCCCTCCACTTTGTGGATGATAGGCACAGTGTTTGGTCAGATCAAAGTTCAGTACTCGTGATATGTCGTCAAGGATTTGATTTGCGAAATGGGGGCCATTATCACTTGAGATTTTTTGTGGGATTCCCCACCTGGGAATGACTTCTTGTAACAGAAGTTTAGCTACTGTTTTAGCTGTGGCATGCTTTGTCGGGAAGGCTTCTACCCATTTGGAATACATGTCTACTATGACTAGACAGTATTTTTTGTTTTGAGCTGGTGTTAGTTCAATGAAATCAATCATGATGTGTTGGAATGGTGCTGTGATTGTTTTGTGGGCTCCAGAACCTGTGAGTTTAATGGCTTTAGCAACATTATGTGTGGCACAGATTAAACATGCCTCACAGTGTTGTGTGGCTGTCTGATGAAAGTTAATCGTAAACCAATTTTCATTGATTTGTCTCAACATCCCTCCTTTTGACACGTGGTCCAATCCATGTGTCAATGCTGCAAAAGAAGGGAAAAAGTGTCGTGGAAGGCATGGATTACCATTTGGACCTACCCACACATCATTTTGAAAAATGCATCCGTGTTTCTTCCAGTTTGCCTTTTCACTGGCTGGTGCAAACTTTTGCATGTCTGAAACAGAGAATGAAACATCATCAGCTTTGTTTAAAGGCAAAGACAAAAGCATGTTAGTTGGGTTGGGCAACATCGAGGCTTGTTTAGCTGCAGCGTCAGCGAGTGAGTTACCTATGGAGACAGGATCAGTGTTTGATGTGTGTGCTGCACATTTGATGACTGCAATTTTGAGAGGGAGAGTGATTGCAGTAAGAAGGTCGTCCACAAGTTTGTGATGAAGGATTGGTTGGCCATCAGACTTTAGGAAGTTTCTGTGTTTCCACAAAGCTCCAAAGTCATGAACAACTCCAAAAGCATACCTGCTGTCTGTGTAGATGTTAACAGTCTTACCTTCAGAAAGTGTGCATGCACGAGTGAGAGCCACCAGCTCGCAGGCTTGTGCTGAGCATGATGGTAAAGAAGATGATTCAACTGTGTGTGTGAGGGTGACAACAGCATATCCACTGCGAATCTGACCAGTGTCAGGGTCACGTGAAGAAGATCCATCAACAAAAAGTTCCCAATCAGGGTCAGTCAAAGGATTCTGTTCCAAGTCAGGTCGTGGTGTGCATATGACTTCAAGTTCCGCCATACAGTCATGTGGTTCACCATCATCCTCGTTTGGCAAAAGAGTCGCAGGATTCAAGACATTACATCGTTGGATGGTGATGTTTGGCATATCCAACAGTGTGGTGTGATAACGTAACCAACGTGCGGTTGAAAGATGAGCAGTTTTTTGCTCATTAAGAATTTGAGTAACTGCGTGAGGGACAAGAAGAGTCAGATCAGAATACCCCACAATGTCTCTGCTCGCCAGTGCAGCTTTTTCAGCTGCGGCTACAGCGCGCAAGCAGAGAGGCAAACCAGCAGCGACTGGATCCAATTTGGCTGAAAAATAGGCGACTGGTTTCAATCTGTCACCATGCTTTTGTAACAACACTGACGTCATGTGGCCCTTCCTCTCATCCACAGCCTGTGTGAACGGGCGTGTAGGATCTGGAATACCAAGAGTGGGAGCCTTTTGCAACTGTTGCTTGAGTGTTTCAAAGGCCTGCAGTGCCTCAGTTGTCCACGTGACATGTGAGCTCATTTGTAAGTGTTTGTCATGACATACCTTTCTTAAAGGAGCCTCAATCTCAGCGTAGTTTGGGATGAAATGCCTACAGTAACCGCAAAGACCTAGAAAAGACATGAGTTGTTTTTTTGTTACCGGTAATGGCAGTTTCACAATCGCCTCAACACGCGAGTCAGCAATTTTTCTTCCTTCTCTGGAGATCCTGTGTCCAAGAAAAGTGACAGTGGTTTGTACAAACTGCAATTTTGACAATGATGCTTTGTGACCTTGTTCTGCAAGGAATGTCAGCAGTCTGATCGTGTTCTCTTTACAAGACTGTTCAGATGGTGCAGCCAGCAGCAAGTCATCCACGTACTGTAACAGAGCACAATCATGAGGCAGAGAGAAACTCATCAAACTATCATTCAGTGCTTGATGAAAAATGGTTGGGGACTCACAGTACCCTTGTGGGAGCCGTGTAAAAGTGTAAGCCTTGCCCAGGAATTGGAAAGCAAACCAGAACTGGCTGTTGGGGTGAACTGGAACGCTAAAAAACGCATTTGCTAAGTCTATCACACTGAAATATGTGGAGCCTGCAGGGATCTGAGAAAGGATGACATAAGGGTTAGGTACAATGGGTGCTCTTGCTTGGACAGAGGCATTAACTGCTCTTAAGTCTTGAACAAACCTCCATTCATCTGGAGGGGTAGGTCTGATCTTTTTGACTGGAAAGATGGGAGTTCTTACTGGTGACTCAGGGCAGGGGATTATCACGCCTGCTTCCAGCAAAGAGCTGAAAACTGGAGTGATACCTTTTTCTGCTTCAGGCTTCAGTGGGTATTGGGCTATTTTAGGTCTATAAGAAGACTTTGGTGTTATTTCAATTGGTTTTTGGCCCTTAATTAACCCGAAATCAAATTTAGTTGTGGCCCAGAGATGGGCGGGGACGTCTGCCAATTCAGTGTCGTCCAGAGACATCATGGACGTAACTAGTCATGCATTGTTATCAATCACTTCTTTTGTTGGCCGTGCTGTCAGCATGAGGCAAAAATCTTGCCTAAACATGTTGAGAGACGGTGAGAAGGAACAATCATCACGTGGTTCCCAGTCATGTGTGGTGTGTGCTCTAAGTGCTAGAGGACCTAGAGATCGCCATTGGGAGTCAGGTGGCTTTGCTAGTGAAATGTGAGGAAATGAATCAGGTACTGTGAAGTAACTTGTCTGAGGTGTTGTTTTGTTGTTCAAATCTATCAGCACAAAACATGAGTCTTGTGTCCAACAGATGGATGTGGTGACAAGTTGTGTTGTCTGTGTTTGCAGAAATGAGTCCCCTAATGGGTCAGCTGGATCTGAAACGACATGAGCAGTGCAGTGTAGATGTGGTTCAGTCATAAAACAGACACTAGGTGGCAGCCTTTCTCTGGCCATTGAAAGCAGAGTATGTCTCTGATGTGGATCAATTAACAACCACTGAAAAATGAACAATAATTCAGGTGTGAGAGAGACCAGAGCATCAGACTCTAATTGTTTAGACACAGTCAAACCATCAGGTGCACAGTTTATTGCCAATCTAAATTTCAGAATCAAATCTCTTGCTAATAAATTTATTGGGCAAGAGTCAGAAAGCAAAAACTGATGTTCATGTGTTTCATGATCAAAAGGATCGATGATCTTGAGCGGAACTGTGACCGCTTCAGGAACTGTCCGGCCAGATGCACCTGTGGAATGGACAATTTTGTTAGAAAGTGGAGCATTTGGAAGACATTTACGCATGATCAATGACTGTGTTGCTCCTGAATCTACAAGAAATTGTAATGAAATGTTTTCAACCACTGCAGTCATCATTGGTAGTTTCAGATAAGCAGCTTGAGTGTATTTGAAGTAAGTAGGAATAACTTCTCCTGTGTATGTATGTGTGTGTATGTCATTTGTTTCAGAAACAGGTGTGTGTGTGCTGGCACTTGCGGTCTGAAATCCCTGGCTCCCACCATCTTCGGCTAGTCAGGTTGAGTAACCCCTCTGGCTTTGTCCACCCCTGAGTCCAGCTTCGTTTCTGCCTTGGGGCGGGCCTTGATGTTGGTTTTGTCTGAAGTTGGAGTCTTGGTTGCAGTTGGGCCCTTGGTTTGGATAGGGCCTGAACTGACCTCTGCCTCGGTTGCCGTACCTGTTGCGAGCTTGGTTTCGGCCTCTTGGTCCTTGTCGGTGTGGACAGTGGCGGACCCAGTGTTCCAGGCTTCCACAGTTGTAGCATGGTCTAGGTGGAGCAAAATCAGTTTTTTGAATTGCTGGCAGTAAGCTAAAACGAACAAAAAAATAAAAAGTAGCTCCTGATTTAAGATTCCAGTCCATCTGCTGGGCTTGACAGATGGACTGGAGTCACATGATGTTCTGCTGTGGGGCTAACAAGCAGTATTCCCCAGACAGTGGTGAACCATAAATCCATTTCATGTTGATGTTATTCTCCTTTCCTGGCTGATACCCTGCAGAGATGGCCCAGTAACACTTAGAGCTTCATCAAGCCTGTTACAGCAGACGGAGGACAAAGCCCACAGGAACTGCCTCACTACTCCGATTAGAAATGTACAACTAATCATTTCACTGCTCTATTTATTCACACATTTCTGGTATTTTAGCATTCATGCTTTGCTAGTTGCTGAAAGCAGATGATAATGTTTTAGCATGTGTCTGCCTGTTAGCAAAATACCTTGTGAACCACTGGCAAAATTGATCAAAACTCTCAGAAAGTAATCACTGGAGGTACCCCTGTCCAAGTAAACAATAAATAAATTAATCACATGATAAATAAAAATGACCGACCTCATTTTCATTTATCGTCTTTGTCGTTTCTTCGTGTCTCTCTCTTGCTACTGAAGACACTGGATGACAAAAGGCTAAACTCCGGTGCTCTTCACTGACCTCTCCCTTTCTATTTTATTTTTTAAATCCATTTAACGATACAAAATCACAGTTTTGGATCATTAAAAACAGCTAAGCTCAGAAGCTAAGCTACGAGCTAAGCTAGCAGGCCGACCTCAGGAAAAATCTCCATCTTGTCAAATTTGCAAAAATTCACAGTTGAAACCCGTGCCTTCGTCTAAAAAGTTGTTTTTCTCTGCAAAAGAAGCTGAGAACTCATTTACTGATTTTTTAATTCAAAGCTTTGTGTGACAAATGCTATGCTAACGAACTCAAACCACACCGAGTGTCCGCCATTTTGAGAACCGAAAAACAGTAATGAGAGACAGCCCATGTCACGTCAAGAGGCCTCTCTCCCATTTCTCTTAAAGAGACATGCTGCTCACTCCCTCACTAGCCATCCTTCAGTTCAAACTGTCTTATACTGCCACCCAGTGGTCAAAAAAAGGTACTACACATAAAAAGTAACCAACATTTCTTCTTAAATTTGACAATAATTACTAATTATTGTCAAATTTCAAACAATATTATCATTTATCGCAATAATTTCTGAGACAATTAATCACCCAGCAAAATGAGTTATTGTGACAGGCCTAACTGGAGGCTGTGTGTCTGTGTGTAGCTGCCACAGACAACTGACCAAAAACTCAAAAATGGCTGTAACTCAGGCAATTTTACAGCTAATGTGTTAAAAATGCATATGGTATTAGCTGAGAGTCAGTTACAATGCAAACTCCAAGTGCTACACATTGCGTAAAATGAGTTATTGTGACAGGCCTAACTGGAGGCTGTGTGTCTGTGTGTAGCTGCCACAGACAACTGACCAAAAACTCAAAAATGGCTGTAACTCAGGCAATTTTACAGCTAATGTGTTAAAAATGCATATGGTATTAGCTGAGAGTCAGTTACAATGCAAACTCCAAGTGCTACACATTGCGTAAGATATTTGCTTTAACTGCTGAAGTCGACCCCATTTGTCTGTTAGCAAAATATCTCACGAGCAACTGGATAGATTTAAAAACCTTTCAGAAAGGAATCTTTATAAAAAATATCCTGATGCATGCTCAATAATCCAGGTAGAAAAATCTAAACAAGTCAGAATCTTTATAAATATCTGCAACTTAACTGGGCTAACTGATTACTTGTTTCTTAACTGATAGATTAATTGGCATTAGCGAGCACAAAGCTGGCTGTAATTCAGTCAGTGTTACTGATATCAAGCTCAAATCTATTGTGGTAAGAACAGAGTTACAGTATTCACAAAACATATTCTGAGCGTGAGAGCTCACAGTGATGCTGGAGTTTGTGCAGAATAATATTTTCAAAGTTTCACCTCAAAGGCCTCCACTTCACCATATCTCAACATTCATCTTAGCCTCAAACTCTGGCAGGACGGGCAGCAGGCGATCCTTTCATTTCCCATAGTAAAACTTTATGCGCCTTATGTGCCTTACTGCATATGCCACTTTGCCTCTATACCAACATCAACTACCTCATACATATACTGTGTACATTAACTCATATGCTGCTTTGCCACTCTTTGCAAATGTCAATGCTAGAACCTTCAGTTTATTTTATAGATATACTTTTTATACTTTTTATACTACTATGCAAAAACTCAGGACAGTATTACACTTTTATTATTTCATTTTATGCTTATGTTCATTAAATGTTTAGTGTTTTAGTGTTGGTGTAAATTTTCATACTTTTATACTACTATGCAAAAACTCAGGACAGTGTTACACTTTTACTATTTTATGCTTATGTTTATTAAATGTTTCAGTGTTTTAGTGTTTAAATGGTTACTGTTGCACCGAGGGACTGAGAGAAACGCAATTTCAATCCTGTGTATGTCCTGTACATATTGCAGTTCTGACAATAAAGTTGACTTTGACTTTTTATATTTAAGATTTATTTAATAAAACAGAATGCAGCCAGATCCCATCGATAACGAGTAAATTTGTTTTTGGCACTAATTAGTTGGCAGTATGGGCTGCTGTCGTACAGAACTTTAAAGATCTACTTTTAATTACATTTGTGCTTATACGGCACGAGGACTCACTGTAAACCTGCTACGTGGACAAACCTAAGGAGGTCATTTACATTTGCAGCATTGCCTAAATGTGACAGCTTAGTCAAACTGATCGATAGGTAGAAATCTAATTGGACAGAGAAGGATCATTAATAACTGTCCAATATACATGAATCACAGTCCCATTTCACACCAACACAGCTGCGCTCATCACTCTTTCGTTGCTGGGTTTATGTGCAGCTGACATCAGTGTGAGTCAGTTATGAAGGGGCGGACGTGACTGCGTACATCAGGACACACCGTCCCCTCACCTCTCCATGCCGGTGCTGGGCCAGTCTGCCATCTTTATCGAACTCCCTCAGCACGTCTTTCACCTTCAAGCTGCAATCTGGAAGCAAAAACACACACGTCACAAAGACGCCACAAATAAAGAGAGTTCACCAAATCTTCAGTGGGTATTTGATTAAATGTTATTTAAAAATGTATTTTTCTGAAATACAGCAATACATGTGTATGAGTAACTTGCACACAAAAAAAATACAATAAATAAAAGAAACGTGGTATTGTTGCCTCCTCCAGATATGAGAAACCATGAGCGAGTGTAAATGAGTGTGTGTGGGTGGAAGTGTGTGCGGGGAGGGATGTTCAGCGCTGCAGACGCTGCTCGCCTGTCTGTACTCACATTCAATGTACTGCTGTAGCTGGATGAAGTCGACAGGGTTCAGTTCCTTCACCTCTGGGTGTGTGGGGGCGGACATGGTGCCTGCTTCTGCACTAACTGCCTGCCTGTGAACGTACAGGCGAGAGGAGCAGTGAGATGTAGACGAGAGAAAAGAGAAGGTGGGTGAACAGCAGACAGCTTCTTTGTAGAGCATAAAAGCATGGCTGCAAGCAGAAGATAGCATCTTCCATCTTTCACTATACAAATCCATAACTGTAAACAGAGAATGAACAACTGAGGGGGAAGCAGAAAGAAAGTACGTGCACACATGAAAATCTTAAAGATACTTTTCTGATTATTTGTCAACACGTTTTTTTTAAATAAGCCACAGCATCAGAACATGGAACCAACCAGATCTGAAATGATGTCTTCCAACAGAGACCCACGATTCTTTTACTCTAGAGATTCTCTGCACCTCAAATCTGTTTCAAACTCACTGACCTACATTAGGTTTTAACAAAGGGACGGCTGAAGAGAGAGACTAGGAAAGAGGGACGTGATGTGTTAGACCGAAGAGACAAACAAAACATCTTTAAATAGAGGTTACAAAAACCAAGCTGGTTTGAGCAGGGGCCTCCCCCGTATGAAAAAGAAGAAGACTTAAATGTCACACGGGGTCGAAAGTGAACGACTCGTACTCGTCGCGCTCTGAAGTGCAGCAAAACTCACGTGTCCCAGCACGCGTTCGTGTAAAGGTGTGAGGCCTGGATCATGACGTGCACGTTTGTTATGGCTGCTTTGATCAGCTTTAAGAAGCTGCTGAACATAATGGAAGCCAACAGGAAAACAAGCAGTCACAAATACACCTCATTCCTCATTAAAGACGAGAGAAAGGAGCTGATGGACGGGTGAAAGTTGTCATCCGGACATCCTGTTGGATGTTGCTGTCAACAGTGCATGACACTACAAGTAATGCACCGACAAACCTCAAATATACTTCAAGGAGTTAAAATCAATATTTGTAGCCAAGAAATGTGAACTACCCTCAGGTCTGTCATAAGAAGAATTTCTCAACAGATGATTTGACTCATCAATACTCTGGTATCAACAGATGCACTGCAATTATCTACAATATGCAATACATTAGTGTAGTAATATAGGAAGGGGTCAGTTTACTGACTTACCTATATTTTAGATGTAAATTGGCAGGGTTTAGACTGACACAAAAATACATCATTAATTAAACAAGTTCTCTCTTTTTAGATTAATATCAATAATTCTATACCTTGGAGGTGATTAGACCAGATGTAATTCACAGGAAACGTTAAACTTATGGTGGTACAGTAGGACTGGACCATTTATTTAACATAATTATAAATTACATCACACATTTGTACATGTTTGGATCGATCGAAATTTCCTATACAGGAAGCCCTCGAGTTACGTCAGGGATTGGGACCTACGGGTGTGACTTAGGTCGATGTTGTCGTACCTCGCGGACCAAAAACACCTGCCTGTCGTAGGTCCGCGTTTCTGACATAGGTCGCGGCTATACCGCTAACGGAGCGTTGCACACATATTTAATGGCATGAGACTGAACAAGCAGACATACTAGGCCATAAACATGCACAGAACTGTACAGTAAATGAATACAGTACTGTACAATAAATAAAAAATATAATGTCTTACTTTGAGCTGGTCAAAGCCTGCCTTCGTCTTTTAGCATCAGCTCGCACCCGTCCGAGCTCCCCCAGCTTCCTTACGCTCCACACGCACACACGTGGTCAAAACTGTTTAAAAGAATGACTGTTAGCTTCTTAACTTCATACATTTGGAGCCAGAAAAAAAAAAAACTTACTGAAAGCCGTTTCTCCGCGATAATCCTCCATCCAAAACAAGCTCGGCGTTAGCTACGGTTAGGCCCCGCCATTAGCAGCAATGGTTAGCATGTCAGTTCATTCAAAAAGGCTGTCGGCTTTGTATCTCCGCGTTAGCTCGGTGTCCCCCGACTGCCAGGCGGACATTTGCGGCGAGCTCCCGGCCGCAGATGGCCCCTCCGCGGCATGTCGGCTCGGTGTCTTCGCCTGTGTTAGCTGCTCTGTTAGCTGCTGTCGTTAGCATGTCGGGCGGCGTTGTGGGAGCGATCGCGGGGCGATCGCCGGCTGCTTCTCCGGGCCTGAGACGTCCACAGAGTTGACCGAGTGTTTCCAGCAAATTTATCCGTATGAGGCAACCCTGATCGGACACACAGTCCTCTAGAGCCAGCTGACAGGAGCATCTATGGCGGAGCTCCATTGACCGCAATGGCGACCGGAAACGACCGGAAGTTGCGTAAATACGATAAAATTGTAATAAAAACGTAATATTAATAATTATACTTTATTTATAAAGCCATTTAAAACAACCACAGCTGCAACAAAGTGCTATACACATGAAATTAATAACATTTAAACACACACAAAAAAATAATAATAATTTTTTTTTATTTTTATTATCATATTTTTATTAAATATGATAAAATCGTAAGTCTGAGTTGCCGTAGGTCGCAGGTGACGTAGGTTGAGGGTTTGCTGTATATTGTTCTAAAAAAATTGTGCAAGAAATTGTCTCTCAAAGGAGTTGTCTCAGGTGTCTCCATTTTGTCTTAGCTTTTTTTGTGATTCTAGGACAGGGCTATTCAACTATCTGAGGAAGCAGCCTGGATGTCCTGGTGTGTGTGTGTGTCTGTGTGTGTGTGTGGGGGGGGGGGGGCAGAATTGAAATTTCACCCATCCATTATCTTTATTCACTTCCTCCTTTCCGGGTCACAGGTGCCACTGGTGCCCAAATCCAGCAGTCACTGTGCGAGAGTCGGGGGACACCATGGGCAGGTCTCCAGTCCATCCCACTGAGTCTCAAGGACTCATTTTCAAGAGAGACCTGATTTTAACAAAGAATGATGACAACAGTGAATAACAATGACAACGATGGACAGTCATAAAATAGGCAAATTTAAGTTTCTCTATTTTTATTTTTTTTACAAATCAAAACAATCAAAACTAAATAGTGACCAAAAGGACAATCAAGAGGAATACAGTAGTAGCAAAAAAACAGCTAGATTATAAGGCGGTGTAGAAAACTAAAAACAGGAACATGTCTGCATTGTTTTTTACCTGGAACATAGCAGATGTTTGAAGCCACTTTGAGAGATCAGGGTCGAGAGCTTCAGATCTTTTTGTAAGATATTCCATGAAGCAGGAGCAGAGTAGGAGAAGGCCCTTTTTCCAAGTTCAGTCCTCACTGACGGAACACTGCAGGTAATCATGTCCTGAGAGCGCACGCTGTAGCTGCACTCACGCAAAGACATGTAGGAGGAGATGTATGAGGGCAGCAGACCAAGAAGTGATTTAAAGATGAAAATGTACCAGTGGAAGAGTCTGCGTGAGGTTAATGATGTCCAGTTAACCAGTGAATACAGGGTGCAGTGGTGGGTACGATAATCACAGCCAGTTATGAATCTTAGTGCACCATGATAGACAACATCCAACATCCGCAGGGTGCTTGTAGCGTTCATATAGAGAATGTCACTGTAATCAATGGAGGGAAGGAAAGTCGCAGTTACAATGCATTTCCTAACATTTAGAGTTAAACAGGATCTATTTCTGAAAAATTTAATTCAGTTTATTTATATACGGTAGCACCAAATCACAACAGAAGTTGTCTCAGGGCACTGAACATTCACAAACATTATAAAAGCCAAATAGTAAAGTTCTCCATCTAAGGAAGCAGCAGACTCGTCGAGTCTTCACTTCATCACAGCACAGTGGTAACAGTGGAAAGGAAAGACTCCCTTTCAAACGTAAGAAATCTCCAGCAGAACCAGGCGCAGGACAAGCGTCCATCTGCTTCGACCGGCTGAGTTTGAGAGAAACAGGAAGGAGAGACAAACAACCATCCCATTCTCTCTCACACCTAGGGACAATTTAGAGTCACCAATCAGACCAACATGCATGTTTTTGGTCTGTGGGAGGAAACCGGAGAAAACTCACATGCACGTAGAGAACATGCAAACTCCACCCAGAAAGGTCCTGGGCCGGGAATTTAACCAGCAACTTTCTCACTGAGAGGCAACAGCTCTACCAGCTGAGCCACCGTGCCACCTGAATCTAAATTCCATCAAGTTCATTTATGATATTTTTAAACCATTAGAGGCAATTAATAAAAATATTATAATAATAAATACAGAAAATCTTTGCCTTTCGGCCACACTTAGTCCAATGTTAGTCTGGACTTCAGATCAAAACAATAATAATCATCTACCTAGATTCTTCTAAAATGTCTTGGTTATTTATTTGATAATTCTTAAGGATGTTTTCCAGTAAAAGAACTGAAGGGACAGCCTCATCAAACATGTGTGTCAGTGGGAACACAACCAGGAGCCTCTCTCTGTGCTTCATCCTTCTGAGGTGAAGACCTGCTCTCACACTGAACAGCCTGCATTTTCAAGCTCAGGTCCATATCAACATCCCAGTGAACCTCTGAAGACCTGTTCTGATTATCAGCTGTGAAAAGATCGAAAAGCGTCATTCACATGTGGGAGCTTTCTGTGGTCAGTGTTGAAAACCCCAACAACAACAGAAACACTCAGCTTTGATCGTGTCTTACAAACTAGCATCAGGGATGATGTGTAGTCTGAGGTCCTAAATGCGATGTAAACACTGTAATGCTTCTTGTTCTTTGTAAAGCCTGGTCCAGTCTGGACCAGTCCCAGTCTTTCCTGGCTCTGGTTTTGTTTGCTTTGAGTGCTGCCTCGATGTGGGCGGGATCATCATAGCAAGACCACTTGAATCTTTGCTTAGCAATAATTGCACCTTGTCATTTGTCCAGGGCACTGGTGTCATCTTCTACATTGCCAGGTTTGACTTTCAGCTGGAACCTTTTGTTGTGGAGTTTACGCTCTCCAGTATCAGGCATGGGTTTCCTCACACAGTCAATAAACATGCATCTTTAGTTAAAGCTGCTATATTGTTTAGTTAAAGCTGCTATACATCAACAACGCATGGTGTCGTGATGCTGCTGTGGTCTACAAACACTGCTCACCTTTTGTGGAGTTCATGACTATTAAATGTAGACCGTTCTTTTTACCGAGGGAGTTTACAGCTGTTCTGATTGTTGCTGTATATATCCCTCCAAGCTCCAACAGCAAAGATAGAGGTGAGGCACTGAATGAACTATATCTGCACATCAGTGAGCAACAAACAGCCCACCCTGATGCTTTTCTCATCACGGCTGGTGATTTCAACCATGCAGATTTAAAGAGTGTATTACCAAAAACATACAGAAACATAAACTTTGCAACAAGAGGAAACCACACCCTGGACCAGGTTTACACCACCATGAAAAATTCCTACAGAGCCGTCCCCCTCCCCCACATTGGTGCTTCTGACCATATCTGTGTCATGCTAAAGCCAGCATACAGGCCGCTGGTGAAAGTCACAAAACCAGTCCGCAAGCAGATACGAGTGTGGCCAGAGGGGTCTTCAGAGGCACTCCAGGACTGTTTTGACACCACAGATTGGGGTATGTTCAAAGAAGCTGCTACCACAAACAACACCACATGTCTCCAGGAGTACTCAGACACTGTATGTTCATACATCACCAAGTGCATTGATGATGTAACCAACCTTAAAACCATCACTGTTCGGGCTAACCAGAAGCCATGGCTGACAGCTGAGGTTCACAGACTCATGAAAGCCAGGAATGCTGCCTTCAAAGCGGGAGATCAGGTGGGCCTGAGGGCAGCCAGAAACAACCTGGACCGGGGCATCAGAAAGGCAAAGAGGCAGTATTCTGGGAAAATAGCTCACCGTTTCAAGGACAGCAGGGATACACGCAGTCTGTGGCAGGGAATACAGACCATCACAAACTACAAACCACCCCCCCAGACCTGTGACAGCTCAGCCTCTGCGCTGAATGAACTGAATGAGTTCTTTGCTCGGTTCGAGGCAAGTAACAGCACACCAGCACATAAACTCCCCCCCTCTCCTGATGGCCAGGTGCTGACGCTGTCCTCAGACAGCGTAAGGCGATCATTCATCAAGATTAACGCCCGGAAGGCCTCTGGTCCTGACAACATACCTGGTCGTGTGCTGAAGGACTGTGCAGGGGAACTCGCAGCGGTCTTCACGGACATCTTTAACATCTCACTGAGCCAGGCCATCGTCCCCACCTGTTTCAAAGCCACCACCATCATCCCTGTCCCAAAGAAGGCAACGCCCGCATGCCTCAATGACTATCGCCCAGTAGCACTCACCCCCATCCTGATGAAGTGCTTTGAACGGCTAGTCATGAAAAGCATCACATCTGTCCTCCCTGACCTCCCTGGATCCCTTCCAATTTGCATACCGACCTAATCGCTCAACCGACGATGCCATCTCCTCTGCCCTTCACACAGCTCTCACACATCTGGACACGAAGGACTCCTATGTTAGAATGTTGTTCATCGACTTCAGCTCGGCATTCAACACCATCATCCCCCAACAGCTCATCCTTAAACTGGACAGTCTGGGGCTGAACACCTCAATGTGTAACTGGCTGCTAGACTTCCTGACCGGGAGACCACAGACAGTACGAGTCGGGAGTAACACATCTAGCACCATCACATTGAACACAGGGGCCCCACAAGGATGTGTGCTGAGCCCCCTTCTATTCACCCTGCTAACACACGACTGCACACCATCATACAGCTCCAACCACTTCATCAAGTTTGCGGACGACACAACAGTGGTGGGTCTCATCAGCAACAACGATGAGACGGACTACAGGAACGAGGTGAGCCGCCTGGCCTTGTGGTGCGGACACAACAATCTCACTCTCAACGTGGAGAAGACAAAGGAGATTGTTGTGGACTTCAGGAAGAGGGATGCCCAGCATGCCCCTCTGACCATCAACAGCACCGCAGTGGAGAGAGTAGACAGCACCAAGTTCCTGGGAGTGCACGTCTCAAAGGACCTGTCCTGGAGCAGGAACACTGCAGCACTGGCAAAGAAGGCTCACCAGCGTCTCTACTTTCTCCGCAAGCTGAAAAGGGCTGGAGCTTCAACCCCCATCATGAGCACCTTCTACAGAGGTGCCATAGAAAGTGTCCTGACCAGCTGCATCACTGTGTGGTTTGGTGCATGTACTGCATCCTGCCGCAAGAGCCTCCAGCGCATTGTGAGAGCAGCTGAGAAGATCGTGGGCACCTCCTTGCCCTCACTGCAGGACTTACACAGCAAACGCCTCACTCGGAAAGCCCACCGCATGGCAGGTGATCCCACACACCCACTACACAGCTGCTTCAGACTGCTGCCATCAGGGAGGAGACTGAGGAGTCTCCAGGCTCGAACCAGCAGACTGAGAGACAGCTCTGTTCATCAGGCAGTCAGGATGCTAAACACTCTGCCTGCTCTGCCCCCCCTCCCATTTGAACTGCCTTAACACTAAAACTTTCTCACACATTACCACACAACACAAAGATTTTAACACTGGACTCTGTGTCATCAAACGGGTTATTCACTAAACTCTCGGTCATGTGCTCATACAGTTTGCACTACTTCTCATACTTGCACTAATGTTTGTATTACATCACTGCCTATAATCATAATACTGTTTACATTCTCTGTTTACATTTATTAATACTGTTTACTTTTTTTACTACTGCTTACATGTAATTACTACTGTTTACATTTACACTACTCTAATATCTACACCACTGCTGATACATATACAGTGTGCTCTGAACGGTCTTACTTAGGGATGCCCAATGTGCCTTACTGCATATGCCACTTTTTGCCTCTATAACAACATCAACTACTACCTCATACATATACTGTGTACATTAACTCATACGCTGCTTTGCCACTTTGCAAATGTCAATGCTAGAAACCTTTAGTTTATTTTAGTTATACTTTTTATACTCTTTTTTTATACTAGTATGCAAAAACTCAGGACAGTACAGTATTATGTTAATGTTTTAGTTTTAGAGTTGGTGTAAATTTTCATACTCTTATACCACTATGCAAAAAACTCAGGACAGTGTTAGTTTTACTATTTTATGCTTATGTCTATTATTATATGTTTCAGTGTTTCAATGTTTAGATGTTTACTGTTGCACCGAGGGACTGAGAGAAACGCAATTTCGGTCCTGTGTATGTCCTGTACAGTACATATTGCAGATCTGACAATAAAGTTGACTTTGACTTTGACTTGACTATATGTAACTTTTCTAAAAATATATTTTTAACATATTTCTTCACTCTGTCACTATCTCCTGACAGACTGATGTTAGACAAAGTAATCTCTGAAAAAAACTATAGTCCCCTTGCTTCTCCAGGTGGTACTAAAAGCATTTCTAAAAACCCACAGTGACCCGCCATTAACCAGCCAATAAAAACAGAGTTTTTAACCAGCCAATAAAAACAGAGCTTCTCACGCCCCTAACCCACGCCCCCGCCTGTCCCAGCCCCAGCGGCCGCGCACGTTCTCGTTCAAAGGATTGCAAAGCGATGCAGGACTGTTTTGTATGTGACACAAATGTATTAAATTCCCCTTCTTCATCCCTGATCTGGACTTTTCTTTTGTTTTTTTGCCAAAAGTCAAGTGATCGCTTCCTCCTCCGCTGACTCCATGACTGAAATGATGAGGAAATGAATGAATTTGTCACGAGCGAATTAAACTCGGGTTCAACGTGGCTGCGCGAGGCTCTGCAGATTTCCTGGTGTTCTGGTGTGCTGGACCAGCGCTCCATGTTTTTATTTTATTTTTTAGAACGTTTTATTAACATATAAACACAGAAATTGCAGCGGCTGCGACAGGACATGCAGTGGAGGCGGAGCTATGGAGGCTGAGCTGAAGTTCACCCGAGAGCAAGGGGGAGGGACCAGAAACGTGTCTCTGTTCAAAATTTTTCTAAGTTCCAGTGTGTTCCAAAAACTACATATAGCAGCTTTAACAAGCATCAAAACTGTCTCAGTATGAGTGTAAATGATTGTCTGTCTCTGTGTGGCACGTTTAACCCTGAACAGGAACAAGTGGGTAAAGAAAATGGATGGATGCTATTAAGAAATAGCAACAGTGCAGTTGAAAGAGAAAAAAGAGAAAAAAGTCAGCTGTAGAAAGACAGATTATGTGTGTGAATGAGAGAGTGGCTGGTGGAACAGTAACCGTGTTTCCATCTATTTTCAATTCGAATTTTGAGCGAATTTTTGAAATTTCGCAAAAATGTAAATAAAAATTAATGCGAAAGCAATCCACCAGGCCACGCAAAGCGGCATTACGTCAGACGTCAGCGTTACGCATGTCTACAGTAAACAGGAAGTAGCAGTTGAAAACAGGACCCGACCACACATCTCGGCAAAATGGAGAGAATATTTCAGGAATGTGTTGCTATCGGGCAAGTTGTATTTATTCTGTCATGCCAACTAGTTTTAGCGATGTTACAGCGGAAACAGCTGATCAGTCACATGACGTGAATGTTCGCTACGTCAGAACTGAGTCGGCAAATCTGTTTCCATCTCTCGTTTTGCGCATCGGCTCTGATTCGAAAAAACCCAAAAACCACCTCAAGCGAGCGTATCAACTTTTTTGCGAATTAGAGGAAGTTAATTCGAATCGTGCCGTTTCCATTCAGCTTTTCTGATGCGATACTTCAAAATGTGCATCAAGAAACCTTGATGGAAACACGGCTAGTGAGGCTACAAGGATCAGAGGTCACAAAGGTGCAGGACTTCAAATACTTGGGGTCTATACTGTCCAGGAAAATGGGGAATGTGGTAAAGAGGTGAAGAAGAAAGTCCAGGCAGGATGGAGTGGAAGTATAAAAGTTTCAGGAGTGACTTGTGACAAAAGAGTGTCAGCAAAGGTCAAAGGAAAAGTTTACAAGA
>JBBPBX010036737.1:15687-31322 GCA_038048925.1 Garcialebias charrua | reverse complement strand
GGAAAAGGGCAATAGATGAAAGTGCAGATGCAGCAGTCGGCATTGACACCCTCATTTCGTCTCCCCTGGTCTGTTTGATTACAGTTGTGTCAAAGCTGAGCCTTCTTAATTGTATTCAAGATAAAGACGTCTTTCCTTGATGACGGGCATGGAGGGAAACAGAGGGAGTATCAATCACAGGACAGCCCTGTTCTCCAGCTGCCAAACAAAAGACACAAACACACAAACCCTGAGAAACAGGCACATTCACATGAACATAAATGATCTTTTTTGTGCAGTATTTTTACCTCAAAATTACATTTTCTCTTATAATACTTTTCAATCGCACATGTAATTGCACACACTAATCCGCAATGTTCCCCATCTTACATGATGTGAGCAAATAGCTTTAAATAATACCCTGCAAAAACCCTGTCCTTGCTGTTTTATTCTCTAACACATGGGCACACTTCATGTATCGTTTGTTTTTCCTGTCGGAGTGAGCCATAATTGAAAAATATAAACCTATACTGTACAAATGTGTTCATCTGCTCTGTGTTTGAGTATTTGGTGAGTCATAGGTCAAATGTGAAGCATTCTGTGACGAAAAAAAAAGTAATAAAGGTGGCTTTGCCAGCAGTAAAGATGATCCAATACAGGGTGAAGGTGCAGATTCAATTAGCTTTGTAGGCACCTTGAAGTGGTGATAATACAGGAGAGTAATATCAACAGCCATCAGATCTTTTATTCTCACTCCAAAGAAATTCTCCCTCCATTTTTTATTGTCATTTCTTTACCCAGTGTGTCCTGTGGTAGTGAGGGTCACTACAGCTTTAAATTGCTTGTAGCTGGACATGTAGCCCACAGCATTCATCAATGTAATTAGTGTTTGGCACATGACCTCGTTGCTACGGACATGGCTGCTTGATTTCTGATGAGCTGTCTCAGTTACTCTCATCTGTTCTTTTGTTCCTGCTCCTCTAATTTTGTCTTTAAAAAAAAAGCGGTGTGTACACCTACTTTAGTTGTTGCCTATTTTTAAATACACTTCTGGCACTTTTGTCATGTCTGTGTGAGATTTTTTTTTTTAAAGGAAAAAAAATAACTATCATTTCTGGTTACTAATGGGTGAGCCTGTGTCAGACTAATGGAGCAAAGAGGCTGCGTTCAGTCTGTGGCATTGCGACATTTATTCATTTGTCATTTTGCTTGAGTGGTGCAGTAATTAGTGCCACTGGGGGCTCACTCTTGTGTTTGGGAAATCAAGGAGGGCTTTCAACAGGACAAGCCGTGGCAGAGTTTTCTAAAGTGCACACTGTCAGGAAGACGGTGTTGCCTTGTCTCCCCCATCAACATGTTCCAGTTTTGTGTAAATTTGAGTTAAAATGAAAACAAAATCTGCAGTTTTGCCAGTTTCTAAGCATTAGAGCTGCTTTGTTTGAGACTAAATTGTGTTCTTTATTTCAGAGAATAACAATAACATGCTCAGTGTGGGGCACAGATGAAAAAAAAAAAAAACGAACAGATAAATAAGTTTAAAGCATTTAAGAAATGCAGGTCATCCGTTATCTTGCATGCCAGAGTTTTAAACTAAGATAATCTTATGGTAAGAGGGAAAAGTTGTTTTGTTCAAACTGTAAATGGTGTTATGCAAAATATTATGCAATATTGTGAACTATATGATCTGTTAGCACCTCAAGATTTTGTTGAGGATCACTTTTAGCTACCACTACAACACATTTTAGCTAAACCTCACTGTCTGAGTTTATTTATTTATTTGTTTTATTTTTTTATTTATTTTTTATTTATTTATTTATTTATTTATTTTTTTTTTTTGGGTAAGGTTGTTTAACTATGGTGGTCATTTTGACTCAGGTTGACTCCAAACATCAGTTAGTTTTAGATTAAGAAACCATATACTGTACACACTGAAGTTTGATGAGAAGTGGATTTTATTTTTTTCTTAAATGTATTGAATGTAACAACAGAAACTAGCTGAAATATTTACTGATATACAGTAGTCATATCACTCAAAGGAGTGGGAATAAGTATATACGTATCTGCAACATGTTGTCAATAACTTGTTTTTTATATAAAAATTAATAAGTAAAATGCATTCCAAAAAAGTATAACTCCTGTGACTATCATCTTGGGACAATAATAAATAAATTTGCATAATCAGCAAATAATGCAGACTTCATAGTTCCAGATAATTTACTCAATAAAAAATACATTTGCATAATCAGCAAGTAATGCAGATTTCATAGCTCCAGATAATTTACTCATATAATTTACATGCATTATAAAGAATTTAGGACCCAAAACTGACCCCTGCGGAACCCCACGAGCACGACCAAACACTGTAAACATGCAATTCCAAGTTGCACATACTGTTGCCATTAAAGTCAAATTAAAATTAATTGTAAATTTTATTGTAAACGGCCATACAATAAAGTTGGAATTGAGCATCAGGACCTGTAGAATGAATGAATTTCGAGGACGTGTTCATAATTCTCAGCTACTACCACGCCAAATTTAGCTCAGTCAACTACAAAATGCTTAGTTGCAGTTATTTTTTTTTGTGTTTATGTTTCTCAGCTGCGGCTGCTATCTTGAATAGGGTTGACTCTAAAAGGTAATTAAGTTGTAGATGTACATCTAATGATGCATTTCTGAGAGTTTCTTTAAAATGCATCCACATTTTCATCGTAGTTTGCTAACACTACAAACATAAACAGATAATTGTCAAAAAATGTTACACGGTTTTGTGGCAGATAACAATGAAAACTAAAAGCAACAGTGAAATGATTGCAACGCGTTACATTAAAGTTTCATTAATTTGATTCCATGAAGTTACTAGTTTACACTGATGTAGTTGTGTTTTAAATGCTCTTTTTCTTCCTCATCCTCATTTATAACATATACTTTTCTCTAAGTAGGTGCTTGGTAATTGGCTCAACTTGGCTGAAGAGGTTACAAGTGTTCCAGCTCTTTGCAGTGAATAACTGTGGCTTGTTGACTCAGAAATGCATTGGAGTGTGTGTTCACAGAACCAGAATGCCAAGTTCATTAAAGTGGGAAGACTTCATTTGTCACAGTTTCAATTGGTGTTGGTGTAATGAGCAGGTATGTGGGTGATGAATGGCCTGACCTTTTCTTCCACTTCATAATCAAGTGTTCTTGGTAGTTTCCTATGATTCATTTGTGGTCGTCTTACATCCCGAGACGGTATAGAAAGCTGTAGCCAAGATCTTTCTTGTACGTGATGTGTATGTCTTTTTGTATGACATTGTTGCTAAACCTTGCAAAGGTTGTAAGATCTGCAACTAAAGCAGACTTGTCTGTAATGTAGTTAAAGTTTTTAACAAAATCTCTGCATAAAGAGCTCCAATAGAACCCCTAACAAATATTTTGCACAATGTCCAAACTAAAATGTGAAAATAAATGGTCCGATCAATGGCTTAGTGACTGACATTGTTGCCTCAAATCATGAAGGTCCCGGGTTCAATCCCTGGTTTGGACATAGGGTCTTTGTGGAGTTTGCCTGTTCTTCTCAGGTTTGAGTGGGATTTCACCCTTGCAAAATAGATCTGTAATTTCAATGGAACTTGCCTGGTTGAATAAAGGTTAATATCAAACAAATTCATGTAATGATTTTACAGAAATTACAATATTTACCAGTTTTGACCCAAACAGCTTACACTTCATAGATTTTTTTTTTCATCATAGAACAGTTTTAGGTCAACAAAGGAAAATAAATAAGTAAATACATGAAAACAAAAAAAAAGGCACAAATGAATATTCTACTATTAAAATAATAAAAATAAAAATAAAAGCAAAAATGTCATGCAATTCTAAAACTACCTTATTTTATCCAAGGTGTTACACTGAATGGGACACTGACCTAAAGTTTAAATTGTACCCCCCCCCCCCCTTTTTTAAATAAAAAAATAAAAAGTATTATTTAATCAAAATGTTAGTGCCTCTGTTTTTTCTTAACACACAATTATTTCAGTTGAACATTCCATGCCATAGTGGGTGGTTGAGGTCAAGCACTCATTAATTACAGTTGAGTTCATTTTAATTTTGGATATTCAAATTTTGTTTTAGTCAGTGTTTAAACTATTGAAATCTCACATTATTACTTGGGATAGTTTTTTTTTCTTTTTTTTCCCCACCTCCAACTCTGGCATACCAGCGGGTTCGGATGTTGTCAGTCCATTGTATGGGCACTATCAACTGTTATCATCCCCATTGATAGCAGCGAATAGGTTACATTCTACCTACTAGCATGTTCAACATAACGTTATCAGCGTTGTTATCGCTGTGAGTAGGCAACGTGTTTCCGGAAACCCGGAAGTGTAGCGTTTTTGTTTTTTTCAGCTTATGTAACCATTTTCCTCAACCTAACCCTAAACCTAACCCAGTTACCCTTGTGCCTAAACCTAACCAAGAGCCTAAACCTAACCGAAGACCCTTTACTCTAAACCTAACCACGTAGCTAAAGACGGAGCCTGCTGTCATCGCTTGTAACGGTGACAATGTACCTTTAAACCTACTAGTAGGTACAGTAGGGGCATACTGAGCGCTATGAATGGGGGTGATAATAATTGATAGGGGCCATTTTATGGATGATAACATCCGAAGCGGGTGGGCATACATGTTTAGAACAGGGGTGGCCGCCACTAGAGGGCGCCAGGGCGCCGCCCTACTAGAAGATCTGGACCATTTCACATTTAATACTTTTTTTAAAATTAATAAAAATGAAATAATAACATAAAAATATTTCGAAATATATGCATATATGTTTTTAGTTGTGTAGGATAAATAGTTTATGAGTAATGATGAGTTATATTGTTTGTTTCAAAAAACGTTTTCTGATTGGTGACGTACTTCCTGTTTGGGGCGCTCTTATCTGATCCATTGACTCTAATTATAGCTGGCGCATGCGTACTGATGTTGCCACCTTACAATACAATGTGACTGTTCAGGGCGCAGTTTTCACCACCCGGGACAGTCCAACGTGAGCTGTACGTACAGAACAATGTACTTCTGGTCTAGTTTTTTTTTTTTTTTCTGTCTGGGAGTACAGAGCCGTGCAGTGACTGAAGCAGGCTTGTTCAGGTACGTTTTAAACAATTTAATAATAATAATAATAATAATAATAAACTTTATTTGTATAGCACCTTCCTACAATGCCTTGCATTGACCAAGGTGCTTAACAGGACAGAAAATATAAAAACCGGTACAATAAATCAGTGAAAATAGAATAAAAGCAACAGCAATAAAAGGAGGCAATGGAAATAAAAATGCTACATACTAAAATACCAAAGTAATAAAAGTTACACACTGAAAGCTTTTTTGAACAAGTGGGTCTTCAGTCTGGTTTTGAACAGAGTCAGATCAGAGGTGGCACGCAGCTCAAGGGGGAGGCTGTTCCAGGCTTTTGGGCCGGCAACAGAAAAGGACCGGTCTCCCCATTGTTTGTACCTTGAGCGAGGCACCTCCAGCAGGTGTTGACTGGCAGATCGTAAAGCTCTGCTGGGCTGATGGACTTTCAAAAGTTCTGAGATGTAGAGAGGTGCGAGTCCATTCAGAGCTTTGAAAACAAACAGGAGCAGCTTGAACTGTATCCTGAACTGAACCGGGAGCCAGTGTAAAGAGGACAGGACAGGAGTGATGTGTTCATATTTTCGTGTGTTGGTCAAAAAGCGGGCGGCAGAGTTCTGTACAAGCTGTAAACGGGAGATGGAGGATTGATTAATACCAACATACAAAGCATTACAATAGTCAAGTCTGGATGTCACAAAGGCATGGATGGCCTTCTCCAGATCACTACGGCTGAGGAGTGACTTTACTTTAGAGAGCAGACGGAGCTGAAAGAAGCTGGTTTTGACAACAGAACTGATCTGTTTATCAAGCTTTAAGTTGGAGTCAAGCTGCACTCCAAGATTTCTGACCACCGGGTTGAAGTGGGGGAGGGGAAAACCAAAACTGGGACTGGGAAGGATGTTGCTGGTGTCATCGGGTGCACCAAATAAAATGCATTCAGTTTTATCTGTGTTTAGGTGGAGGAAGTTTTGAGAGAGCCAGTGCTTAATGTCATTTAAGCAGTTGACAATAGTGTTTGAACTGAGTGAGGGGTTGGCTGTGACCGGCAGATAGATTTGTAAATCGTCTGCATACATATGAAAAGACAGATTATGACGTGCAATGATTGATCCTAATGGCAGCATGTAAAGAGAGAAGAGGACTGGCCCCAGAATGGATCCCTGTGGTACGCCAGAGGTCATAGGGGTTGATGAAGAGGAGGACAGATCACCTATCATGGCAGAAAAAGTTCTCCCAGTTAGGTAAGATCAAACCACTCAAGCACAGCTCCCTGGAGGCCAACCTGCTCAGACAAGCGGCTGATTAGTACCTGATGGTTGACAGTGTCAAAAGCTGCTGAGAGGTCTAACATCACCAGCAGAACAGGTTTTTTTTTGCATCCAGGGACAGAAGAATGTCATTCTGCACTTTGAGCAGTGCATATTCAGTATTGTGACGGGCTCGAAAACCAGATTGAAAATTTTCAAACAGGTTGTTGAGCTCTAGAAAAGATTGAAGTTGAATAAAAACAATATTTTCTAGGACCTTTGATAAAAATGACAGATAGGAAACTGGTCTGAAATTAGAGAGAGTTGTAGGATCTAGGCCTGTTTTTTTTAGAAGAGGCCTGACCACAGCGTGTTTGAAAGCAGATGGCACATAACCTGAAGATAGACAGCTGTTGATAAATGACAAAACACAAGGACCAATTACATCAAAGGACTGTTTGAACATTTTAGAGGGAATGATGTCCAGAGAACAGTTTGTTGGTTTCATCTGCTGAACCACCTTGATGAGGTGAGGCAGTGAAACCAGGTCGAACTCGTCAAAAACAACAGTGGTTATTGCAGACGCACATGACTGGACAGTGTTGGATGGACTGACAATGTTCTGCCTGGTAGAGTCTATTTTGTTGACAAAATAGCTCTGAAAGTCGTCACAGGTAGACTGAGTGGCAGTTTTCAGAACATTGACAGAGGGATTGATGACAGACTGGATTGTGCTAAATAGCGTCCTCGGTCGGTTGCAGCTGGTGGAGATTACATTGGAGAGGTACTCTGATTTTGCCTGCTTAACAGCATTTTGATAATCACAGAGACAGTCTCTTAGTATTCCCTGGGATACATGAAGCCGGTCCCGCTTCCATTCGCGCTCAGCTTTCCTACAGCATTGTCGAAGAGCCCATTGTGTTTCGTTGAGCCATGGAACTTGTTTGATCTTTGAAGAAGCCTGTTTGAGAGGAGCAATGGAGTCCAAGATCGTTGTGCAGGTGTGATGGAAGGAGGTGATGAAGTCCTCAGGATGTAGAGTAATAAATGTAATAATGTAAATGTAATTTAAAACCCTTTATCTAATATCTATTTGCATTTCTGACTGATATGACCTCGAGAAATCAGCTGTTTGCGAGCTTATCCAGAGGGTGAACTGATCACCCTCGGACTGGGACTCTGCACGCTGTGGTCAACATCTGAGGTCAGAGCTTGGATCAGTGGAAAAAAAGTCCCGAATTGGATCACTTGGAACAGAGTCGCCCTTACAGACTGAAGGCTACAGAAATTACAATGTGAGCCTGAAATGAAAATATTTGTCAATTCTTATCTGACTCCCTTGGAAACAGCCTTGAGAAAGGCTGGATATCTAATTTCCCCTGAGATGTGCTCTACTGTGGACAAAACAGCTGCTCTTTGTCTCGTCTGCTACCCCCCCCCCCCGGAGAACTTTTCTATGAGCGTTATCGGAGGCCGGCTGGTCAGACTGTCGCTATCTGGTGTCTCATGGACAGAATCCTCCCTGCCTCAGTTTCAACATGCAACATGTAACTGTCTAAATGTGCTTATTTGGTATAGTTTTTACTGTGTCATGCGGTGTCTTGGCAGACAAAATGTGATACTTTTTTTTTTTAATACCAACGCTGGGACCCCAATGGTACTTTCCTTTTTTCACACCTTTGACCTTCATCCCGAAACGGATGAGAAAGGCCACGCTGAAGAACATGTAATGTGTTCTGAATAAGCAGCAGCTTTACACACTCTCCATCTCGGGTTGACTGTGAATACATAATCACGCTGTATTGGTAACAACTGGTGCAATGTTAATAAAACTCTTGAATCTTGAATATGCCTCTCAGATATTAGATGGCTCTGTGAAAAAAGCTTTCAGCTGACTGCAAGTGGAAAGTGATGATTTTTTTTTTCTTTGTTTGTTTGTTAGCATGCTAGCGCTAGCCACCTGGTTATTTTATTGGACTCAGTCTGATGGCTACATTTATTTCAATTTGCTTATAAAAAAATTATCAAATATTAATAATTGTATATACTAAATAAATGTCACTGGTGGTGTTATACTATTTCTTAACTCTGTATTGATCTGGAGAATGAAAACAAAGCCCCTTGCATGTAACTAGCTCCTATTAACATTGAATTATTAAGTATTTATACAGATAAAAATGTGCCATGGAAGATTTTCTTATGTGCCCAATGACCCAAGCTAATAAGGCAAGCTTAAATAATGACGGTAAGTGTTATGACAGCCTGCAAACTCTCCTGTTCTACAGATAAAAAGCACAAACATAACTGTTATCCCTGTGTTTAGTGGGCACCACAAGGTTTATAATAAAATAATCATATGTCTAATACTTATTAGATAAGTCAGTCTTATTTATTGTATCACATTATATTATAACATTCATATATAATATCAAGTTGTTTTGTTTACTAGGTTGTTGAAATAACAATCACAGTAAAATAGATAATTTTTCTTCCCCATAAATCAGTTATTTAAAATCTAATCTGGAATCATTCCTCCTTGTTAGACTTCAGTTGACCTGTTTAAGTTGGGCCCAAATTTGTTATTATCTTTTGATTTATTTTTCATTGAAATTTAATTCTTTGTTAGTTTATTTTTGGAACTATTAAATTGAATTATTTGGTGGATTTTTGAACACCTTTGTCCTTATTTAAGTCTGGACCCTCACAATTCTATTTATATTATGAACTTGTATTACTAAAATAATTATAACAGAATATGATAGAAGTTGTCCAAAAATTGAAAAGTGGAAGCAGAACACTCCCATTCTCTTTTCACACTGATGCCTCAAACAAGGTGAAGATGAACCATGTTTTATTAATGATAGTTTTATACAAATGGATACACCTGATATATACAAATAAAAACATGAACAAACTTACTTTACAGTATACAAACATAATTATGCATACTTCTACACATGTTTAAAAAAATTAAACAGTTTATGGTGCCCCCCCATAAAAAAAATCACCAGCCGCCACTGGTTTAGAAGCTATCTCACGACCTGATACATTACAGTTATGATGATTTTAAGATTCAAAATTAAACTGTCTTGACACCGAGTGTTGTGTTGTGGGCATACAGGCAGAAACTCAGATTCAGATTTGTAAAGTGTAATAAATTAGAGTTTTATCTACTTTCAACCTGATAGAATATCTGAGATCTATTAAGTGTCGCAAGTTGTAGAAAAAAAAAGTCCTTATGAGACATCTTGAGATCAGAAAGAACTTGCCATCTGTATGGAAGGCTCACTTTAGACATTATTGTCTAATGATGTGGCAGAATGGATGCTTGACTGACAAAACAGTACTTTGCTCATTGCCAGCAGCACATTAAATAATTCAACGTAAGAACATGTTCTAGTCAGCTGGATTTTTCTTGTCATTTCAAAAACCCTAAATAATAAATGTCAGAGATAACTTACATTTTTAATCTCTGTAGTTAAAGAGATGATCCAGAAATTCTGAAGCAGTGTTTTATATAAAGATTTTGCCAATGTATGTGGTAGATACCAGCAATGGTCAATCAGGCCACCTGGATGGATTTTTTTTCCCTCTGCTGAGATGTTTCACCCTCCAGATGCTGTTTCTCTCCAGAAAACCATCCAGATGACCTGACTGAACATTGTTGGATTTTACACCTGACCTGGATAATTGAGCATGGACTTTGGTGTATGTGGTAGATATGCTGGTGTTTCTTATTGAACACCTTTTTTTGATATGGGGTAGATAGTTATTGGACTGATCTTAAGTTGGAGAAATAGAGTTTAATTCTGATAAGTATGTTGTCTGTCAAACTAACAGCTATCCAAGTGTGGTCAAGAGCAAAAAGCTTTAAAAAATGTTATACACATCAGCAACATGCAGTTATTTTAGGCTGTAATAGTTTGTCTCAATTTTCATACTGAGCAAAACGAAAATAGATGGATGTAATAATGACTGCATCCAGATTTTGTATTTATTTATTTTTTTGTCACTGGTATGATGATTAACTGACTTGTAGATAATGTATATTGTGTAAAATACTGAATTAATAATATATGAAAATAATAATTGATGCATGATAGATTATTCAAAACAGATTGTATTCAGCTTTTACATCTTTAACAATTCATCTAATTGATGAGGTGCGTTTAAAGTAGATTGTCAGACTTACTCACCACAAATAAACTTCCCATCCCTGCATCAAGTTTATACAAAAGCTATTTTAAAAACATTGATACTGTTGTCTGTTTTGCAATAAATTATTATTTTGTTGCAGAAATAAACACCAATTCTGCCAGAAGTGCCCAAGGTCAAACTGCAAGTGCAAAAGCTCTGCTGCTGTTAATTTAGCTTGTGTCCAACTTAAAAAAAAAGTGTAAATATTTGTGTATTGCAGTGCTAAAAGTTAAAAATATACTTTCTGCATGGACAGCTATAACTTGTCATTGGAGTTATGGATGGGAGTGATCCACTTTGCTTTCTGCTACACTCAGATTAGCTGTTAGCTTGTCAGTTTGGTCAGAATTATATTTGTTTCTACAAGTTGAGATTGTCCAAACATATATACACAGAAGGTATGATTCATTTTTTGTTTGTTTGTTTGTAACTTTCCTCACAAACTCACTTTAGGATTTGACTGTTTCCCAAGAGTCATACATTTGTTCTCAAATAAATGTTTCACATAAAAATACAACTTTCTAATTCAATAAAGTGCACGACTTGCCAGACAGCTACACAAAACCATCTGGGACAAACGGATCAATAAAGAGTTATAAGCAGTGAGAGACAATCAGTGACATATACAAATAAATAAATAAATAAACTGCCAACACCACTAAATACTCACCTGCTGTGTGGATTGATTGTGTGTTTTGGACATAAGCACACATGCTTGGAGACTCTTAAACTGGATTCTATCACAAAAAGGATCTAAACGTTTTACTAGAATAACCACAGCTCTAAGCAAAGTATAAGCCGTTTTCTCTCTAGGTAAAGTATGGATGATTCTGTTTCGACATTTTGTGTGTGCTCACATTTGTTTATTGATTAGCTGAATACCTCAAAAAGTCTAGCTTGAAAGAAACTCTAACTCTCTGGATGTACATCTAAAACTGATTACATTTCAGAGTCAACACACTTCAAATGGCTACTTCAGCAAATCAAACACAATAAACAGAAAAAAAAAGTTGTATTTCAGTCAGTTTCAACACTATTGAGTAAAGTAAATATTTGGTGAGACTCAAGTTGAGAAACATCTCCAACTCAGTCTAAGCACTAACTGCTGTTTGTTTAAAATGTTGCAATGAAAAATAACATTAAACTCTGTCAGAAAGTTAACTCATGTTATCTAGTAATCTAGTGGTTATTACTTGTACATTGATTGTATTCAAACTTTCTAAAATTATTAACATGTACATTTGCAACTGAATCAATTTTGAACTCAGCCCAATTTAAGATGGCTGTTAAAGCAACTGACCATATGAAAAACACAGACATGTGTGTAACTGTGTTATACACATGTTGGTTACAGTTATACCAAAAATAAAACCACAAGTTACAGAAAACAACTAAATACATAAATACATACAATGAAGAATGGCCAGGGGAGTGATATACTGTACAGGGATCAGACTGACTATGAAAAAAAAATGGTTGTGTCTGCTTGAAACAGTTGATTAGTGAGTGAATCCAGCTGGGATGATGACTGGCAAGACAGAGGAACTGAGATAATCTAATAGAAGCAAAACTAAAACATAACTACCAGGTACAGCAGGTGTCATAAATACAGAATGACACATACAGGTAGTCCCCGACTTACGAGTGAGTTCCGTTCTTGCGAGTTGCTCGTAACACGAAAATTCGTAAGTTGGAACACGAAGCACGTGTTCTCGTAAGTCCGGATTTTCGCTCGTAAGTTGGAACATTTATGCTAGCGCTACTACGAACACTCGTTTTTCATCAAAAACGTTCATATTAGTTCATAAACATGGTCGGAAACGTGTTTCCAAACGGTTAGCTAACACACTTTCATCTAAAAACACAAAAAAGTGCTGTTTTTTTTTACAAATGTACTTCTCTTTTGCCAGCTCGTAAGTCCGGGACCTCGTATGTAAGAGCGCTCGTAAGTCGGGGACTACCTCATCAGATACACAGGAAGAAAAAAGTAAACAAATAAATAAGCTCAAACAAACTAACAAGGAAAACTGTGTCACTGAAAACTTCTGATACATGAACTGACAAAATATGGAAATGTCAAATGTTAAAACCAGTAATTTTGATGAAAAACACCAACAACTCAGACATATTTGCAGTTATTAGGCTAAATTTTGGTGCAGTCTAAGTTGTAAGACAACCCCTCCACACACACACACACACACACACACACACACACATGCACAC
Organism: Garcialebias charrua; assembly: GCA_038048925.1. Classification (NCBI taxonomy): domain Eukaryota; kingdom Metazoa; phylum Chordata; class Actinopteri; order Cyprinodontiformes; family Rivulidae; genus Garcialebias; species Garcialebias charrua. The sequence continues at coordinate 18,564 of JBBPBX010036737.1, read as the reverse complement.
ACACACACATGCTTTCCACATTGCTTAACATTTTGACGTGAACACCGCTTGGAACTATTTTCATAATAGTTTCATTTTCTTTGTAAACAAACATGCTCCTTTCCGGCAGTTCAGGATAAAGGGCCGTGACAGCCCCTGGTTTACTCCTGAACTAGCTGACCTCCTGCACAGGAGAGATCATCTTTGGGCCGCAGCAAGAAAATCACACTCAGACACTGATTGGTTGAAATTTCGGCAGCTGAGGAATAAATGCACAACTGCCATCAAAGCTGCAAAACGTAATTACTTCTTATCTCAGACCTCCAAAAATCTAAACGACCCTAAAAAATTCTGGAAAACCATCAAATCTCTCTCAGGCACCCCCCAATCATCTGACCTCCCATCACAACTTCTTGTTGATTCTGTTCCTGTGTCAAATAAGCACGAGATCCTGAACTGTTTCAACAAACATTTTGTTGCTTCTAGTTCATTATTTGACACAGTTACAAATGGAAAATCAGCCACTTCATCTAATAACCAAACTTTTACAAATCAAATCCCTCCTACAAGTAAATCCTCAGTTAATCACACCTTCTCCTTTTCTCCGTTCTCAGTCCGTGAGGTAAATAAACTGTTAAAAGATCTTGATCCTAAAAAATCTGCAGGTCAAGATGAACTTCCTCCTTATTTCTTAAGGCTGGCTGCTCATATCATCACAGTCCCTGTGACTCACATCTTTAATCTGTCCATAAGCCAAAACACCATTCCGGATGCTTGGAAAACAGCCTTTGTTCTTCCTTTGCTGAAGGGAGGTGATCCCACCTCATTGAACAATTATCGACCGATCTCTAAACTCTGCATTTTAGCCAAGGTTCTAGAAAAACTGATAAACTCCCAGATCAAAAATTATCTGGACTCATTTAACATCTTACCTCTCCATCAATCTGGTTTCAGGAAAAAACACAGCACAACAACTGCTTCTCTGAAGGTTCTTAATGATGTTGTTGAAGCATTGGATGCTAAGGATTATTGTGCTGCACTTTTCTTAGACCTATCTAAAGCGTTTGACACTGTGGATCATAACATCCTGTGTCATAAGCTCTCAGAAATCGGTTTCTCTGATCACACCATCGGTTGGTTTTCTAATTATCTTTCCAATCGGAGGCAATGTGTTCAACATAACGGTACTTTTTCCAGCTATTTAACAGTTAAAAATGGTGTACCACAAGGCTCAGTTTTAGGACCAACCCTCTTTACAATCTACATAGCTAATGTAGGTCAGAGCATCCCTGATGCATCCTTACATTTCTATGCTGATGATACAGTTGTTTATTGCCGAAGCTAAAACAGTAGCTAAGGCTTTCCAGTTACTGCAATCCGCTTTTGACATCATCCAGTCAGATTTGTTCCGTCTCAAACTTGTCCTAAATGCTGAAAAAACAAAAGGGATGTTTTTTTCAAGTAGGAAGTCGGTCCCAGCAGATCTTCCTCTGATTTTTTCCTCAAATGGTGTCCCTATTGAGTTTGTTGATTCCTATAAATATTTGGGTATCCTGGTCGATTCACATCTCTCATTTAAACTCCACGTGGAAAACCTAGTGAAGAAACTGAAAGTTAAACTGGGTTTCTTTTTCAGAAATAAATCATGTCTAACACTGAATGCTAGGAAACGCCTTGTATCTGTGACTTTCCTTCCCTCCATTGATTACGGTGACATTCTATACATGAACGCTCCTACAAGCACCCTGCGGATGTTGGATGTTGTCTATCATGGTGCACTAAGATTCATAACTGGCTGTGATTATCGTACCCACCACTGCACCCTGTATTCACTGGTTAATTGGACATCGTTAACCTCACGCAGACTCTTCCACTGGTACATTTTCATCTTCAAATCACTTCTTGGTCTGCTGCCCTCATACATCTCCTCCTACATGTCTTTGCGTGAGTGCAGCTACAGCGTGCGCTCTCAGGACATGATCACCTGCAGTGTTCCATCAGTGAGAACTGAACTTGGAAAAAGGGCCTTCTCCTACTCTGCTCCTGCTTCCTGGAATATCTTACAAAAAGATCTGAAGCTCTCGGCCCTGACCTCTCTGGATGGTTTTCAGAATCTGTTGGAATCCTGGCAAAAACCAATGCAGACATGTTCCTGTCTTTGATTTTTTTTGTACATCTACTTTATAATGTTTTTGCTACTTTTTGCTACTTTTTTTTTCTTTTGTTTATTGTTTAATGTATTTGTATCATTGATGTTCATCATTCTTTAGTTTGTAGCAGGTCGCTTTCGTAAATGAGCCCTCGGGGCTCAATAAGATTTACCTGACTAAATAAAGGTTGAATGAATGAATGAATTTTTGCAATATCACTTCAGATTGTGCATGATCCTATTGTGAGTTTGAGTACAATTGACAGTAACTTTTGTAATGTCACAATACAGTATAAGATGATCTTAGACAATGACACGAAAGACAGTGATATCATCTGTCTCTCTCTGTCTCTCTCTCTGTCTCTCTCTCTCTCCTTTAAAGAGCAAAAATAGAACAGGGAATGGTGGTGCAGAGGTTAGAGAGGAAGGGCCTGTTATCTGAGGATCAACACTCAACTCCTTGGTTAATTTCACTGAACCGACAACATCAAAATGCGAGTGGAAAAGGTGAAATACACATGCTTGCCACAAACCTAATTTGCCCCATTCTGGGCCCTTGAGCAAGGCCCCTAACCCCCAGCTGCTCCCCAGGCATCTTGGATGGCAGCCCACTGCTTTAGTGTGTGCGTGTGTGTCCTCACATGTGCAGTGGGAAAAATGCAGACAATTAATTTCCCCATTGGGTTTCAATAGAGTACTATAAGTAAAAAAAATTCAGTGACTATAAACAGTAAGTTTATATATATATA